>LR736867.1:9976811-10254836 GCA_902654985.2 Oryctes borbonicus
TATGTAGAGTTAGATATCTGGTCGATTTATAATATCTATCTATATCGGATATCAGTAGTGCGAGTGATGAGTCATACCTAAAATCCACACGGCTCTACTAATGAGATATTGTAAATAAATAATAAATTGTATAACCGACTTTTACTCTGCGGTTTTTGAAAAATTGCAAACAAAAATTTGCATTATGATTAAGTTTAAAATTAGCCTTTTTGTTATAGTGATTTTTGAAACCGAACTTTCATATAGCTGATGCAGCACCGTTCATCTTTAATTGTTCTTTTATAGCTGAATACCGAAAGCGTTCTTAGCATGTAACATGCTAACTCGCCAACAGTGAAGCTTTCTCATTGCTTTCAAGCCGACCATCGTAGTGCAGGAACGTTTGCAAATTGCGAAACACACCACGAGAACAGTTTATTATTTTCGTTGGGCGCGTGTCGCTTAATAACTGGTATGGAACAGTCGGCTCTCCGAAAACAGGCAAAAAATGTTTATGCGGCGGAAAAGGACCGCGTAAATAATTACGTTAGTTAATTTCGTGCGTTTTTTTTTGTTTCTCCGAATGGTTTTTGAGGGGCGTACAACGACGTGGAACGCGGTTAAATTGAGAGAACGACCGACGCGACGATGGTGAGGGGACAACGCAGTCAGCATCGCCGATACAACGACACAAGGTGCGTATATAGGCCGAAATTATAGGTATCCCACAGCGTGTTCGCGAAGATTTATTGGTTAATTTCGTTCGGAATTAATTTTTGCCGTTCGTTGGGGAATTTTTAGATGGACGGTAGGTACGGCGGATGGGGAATAATGTTTGTGTGTATCGCGTTTCGTTTTTGCAACATACGTTGGAAAGTTTTCTTTTTAGGGAAAGCTCTGATGTATCGCCGACGAAATTAATAGCATGACGATGCAGTAATATAATATTTTCATGAATATTCAAATTCAAAAATAAGGGGTAACCCTATATAGCATGGAGAAAGTTTATAATGCCACAGCGTTAGAATTATTTAGAACAAAGAATTTATTATTCGCTCAAATACGGGCAATTTTGTTTTAATAGTTAAATTAATATTCCACAGCTTTGAGTCAAGTATTTTTTTTTTTACTAAACGAAACTAAAAAGTATTTCTTGGTTTTCTTCTACTGCATCATCAATTGAATGTCTACGAGAGAAATCCTAAAACTCTATACTAGAAAGGTGTCTTGAAGTAAGAACAACACAGACCTTTCAGCGGCTTAATCGTCGGATTTAGGGCACAGTGCCCAGATATTGGAAGTAATGATGTATTTCTCTCGTTAACTTTAACATGCCGTTATAGTACTTTCTGACAGTTTTTCTGTTGTAATATATCGGTAAAGCTGTCAGAAACTACTATTACGGCACGTTAAATTTAACGGGAAAGATACATCATAAGCGTCATTGTCGCGAATGAGCGTTTTGCTCTTAGTTTTAGAAAGGACGCTCATTGGATTTACACTGCTTTGTCTATTTTTTTTTGTATTATAACAATTCTTCGATCTTGTTTGCTTATTTGACCACCACATGTGACCAGAGCTATTAGTAGAATTCTAACGACAAACACTTTGTAAATAGGAATACAACCAAACGTAGATTACCTGGATGACTATCAAATTCAAAGCAGGAATGCAATTAGCGTCACAACTGAGCCGCAACTTACTCCTCACGAAGGGGTAGTAATGAATATTGTTGTATATTGCACAATTTAACAATGAAACCAAACGATGCGTTGGCGGGCGCGCACACGTCGTAAATGATGGAAGGAACATAATGCCTAGGTCCCTTATTTTGTTGAATATGGATATTGGGGAATGATCGATAGTGTAGGGAAACAAAAATGAAGAAATATTAAATAAAAAATTTCTAAATAAAAAATTATTAAATAAAAAGAAAATATTATTAAATAAAAGCCGCTACAATTGCCATTTTGTATGATGCCATTATTCATTTTTCCCTGTTCCTTCTCTCCGCCTATACAAGATGATAATAATCGTACGATTTCTTAAAGACAAAAGGAAATCGCGTAGAACAAACGTAATA
The DNA here is from genome assembly GCA_902654985.2 of Oryctes borbonicus. Taxonomy (NCBI): domain Eukaryota; kingdom Metazoa; phylum Arthropoda; class Insecta; order Coleoptera; family Scarabaeidae; genus Oryctes; species Oryctes borbonicus. Next base: position 9,978,874 of record LR736867.1, read on the forward strand.
CTTTTACTACACCGTTCGGCGTTTTTACGTTCACGATCGTCGTTATTTTTCTCTGTGGCATCGCGCGACGCAGCGCCCATAAAACAAAGAGCAATTTTTGCGGCCAAACCGCTACTACTAGTAGGTACCGCAGTGTGGCCGCCCGCATCACTTTCCGGAAGGGGGTTACGCCCCACACATTCGAGTTATTACTCTCTCTCCAAGTCGTATATAAGGGGGCCATCCTCGTTTCACTTCGGCACCCGAGCGTTTTTTTTTATTATTTTCCTTCGGTGCCGCCTATGTTCGACTTAATGAAACCTTAAATAAGAGTAAAATGTCAACGGAGCGCCGCACCGCGCTCGAAAAAATAATTAAGAACAAAATGGCGAGGGTCGTTAGGGCCTCGCTTCGCCTGTTGGGAACGGTGTATACTTATTCTTTTACGAAAACAAAAAATACCGCTATAACCGAAAATATGTTATAAGGGTACGTTCATCTATGTACCCCCATTTGCTGAAAAAATGCGGAAGATTGAAACTTTTTTTTTAAGATATAGTTAGTACGTCTTCTGGAGTGCAATACATAACGTACTTAAATTTTGAAGTATTTTTGTAATAAATAAATTTTTGATAAATTATTCGTTAAAATAAAAATACGTTTTTTTTTGTGTTGTTGGAACTCTCACATGAGCCTTTGATTTGATGCTCATTAAACATCAATAACAGAAATCTTTGGAAAATTTATCTCACTCTTCGCCGCTCTGTAAGTCTGTATATTTTGCCCTATTTGCGAGACATGGAAATTTAAAATTATCATTTTCTCTCATCAATTGTTACTTTGCTCACCAATATTCCAAATGCTGACTGTTTTAGCTTTCTTCCTATTTTAAGACATGCCTCTTCTTTCAAAGCTGTAATTTCTGAAAACGGGTTCGCCTTATCAATAAAACCTGCAAGTAAGGAGGTTGGCACGGATACATATTTTGAACATATATGTATTCTCTGTATTTTTTATTTTGGATCGACAATAAAGTTCGGCTTTTCCACCTATCTAGAAATCTTAGGCCATTATCCCGTTGCCTAAAACAAAGAACATTTAAAGCATTGACGACTTAATGCACAGATCACAGACAAAAGTTGATTCGTCTCTTCTGTGCGTGTTTCTTATTGTGTAACGCCGAAGCTTGTGTCTTCAAAGGATTCTGAGAGATTTGGATATTTCGACGTTTCTTTCACTTTCTCTGCTTGAAGATTTTGGATACGCAGTGACGTATGCTATTGTATTTATTGCTTCATTTTCTTTGTTTACTTTATTGCAAATTTTCAATTTTGGCTTGGAAAAGTTACAAAGGTCCATCTCAAAACTGAATGTTTCACATTGTTATCTTTTGCCACCCTAATTCGCCATTGACGTATTTGGATGTGATCACCTATTTAGAAACAAGAATGTTGTAAAAATTAGGAAGTTTTATGTAAAAGATTGCCCTGCACATCTCGATTTTTTTAAAAGTATTTTACAGTTATGTAAAACAATTCAAGAGAAAATTGATTACAACAACGTAATGTTATTTGTTACAACATGTAATAATTAACAAAAATCTGCAGTCGGGTTACGTAATTTTATTATTGGCAACAATAATATTTTGTTTACAGTATTGTATATTCATTCAAGTCATTTTTTGCCGTGTGTATTTTTGGCATTTCGTTATTTACATAGTCTATATAATAGGACAACGCTAGATCAAAATAAACCTTAATTCAGAATCACCTAGGGTCGCGAATCGCAACGAAGATATATTAGTCACAGACAAGAGAACCACGACGGGAATACAGAGATGAGTAGCCTAACTTTAGCCATCTGTATCCCCGCGCAACACAGTGCCTCCGTCGGAGTCTGTGCTACGCGAGTTCGCAGTTGACGCTTCTAATTTAGATTAATGAAATTGCCGTCAAAGTTCAACGTTTAAAACTGTTTACTACATCGTTCGTTATTCTTAATTGTCTCGAAATTTCGCTATTTCTGGTAGCGACACGTCGTCGTCGTAGTCGACGGCTTTATTTATTTGTTTGCCCATTCGGAAAAGCGTATTTATTTGGAAACCTAGCCGACGATAATCAATAAAACGCGCGACTCATAAAATAAATTATCACGTTTTTAAATTTAACTCCGCGATGGCGTGAAGGCGAAGGTATTGTGCTGGCTATTGGCCTACTACTGTTCGAGTGTTTGTGTGCGCACAGATCGTTGAAATTTTTATCGCCTTTAAGGTTTTATGAGCGCTCGTGAGGTCGATCGTCGTTTAGCAGTCGCAGTTGGGTAAATAAAAAATACATTTTCGATTATTGCCTGAAATTCAACTGCGAACGAAGATAGATTTCTCTGAAACAATATCGAAAATGCATACTAAAAACATTACGTGACTGAATTTTAATTGTTTGATACTGTTCCACGCCGAGTGAAGCAGAAATAACGAAACAGCCGTAACTGTTAGACTCATACTAACACCGATACAATAGAAAATTTTATTTCCTGCAGGTGTTTTGATTGATTTCAATCTTCGTTATTGTTATTGGTTGAATATTTAGATACTAACTACTATCTAAAGCTAACTCAAACTTCCCTTGTACACTAAACATAATCCTTTTTCTAAAATGATTTCGTCAAATTACAGGATTCAAGTAGTAAGTAATGTGAAGCTCTACCGAATAATGGCCTCACATTACTTACTCTTGGCGGAATTAATAAAAAGACCATTTTCATCTGTAGTTATAATCTGATATCAAAAACGATGATGAGTGAGGTTTTAAAGCAATTAAAGGGTGGGATGTAGAAATATGTTATGTAACAACATTTCGAAAAGTTGGACATTTTTGTGGATAATTCAGTTACCTACTAATGGATGGCGCTTACGATTCACTTACAGCAGCTGTGATGTTGAATGAAGGTGTTATATACAGATTCTAAATTTTGGTTCGGTGCATAAAGCTAATGTGTGCTCTTGCACCTTTATCAATTGCTATGCTTTAAGGTTATGTTGGTTTATGTATAAGTGCAATTGCACCAATTTGTGATAATAATCATAAATTGGCGTGAAATTCCCTGAAATTTTTACAAGAGGAAACTATTTAGTGCAATTGTACTCTAAACCTAAGGACTCAGTTGATGGTGTCGCTCGGACTAACAGTGACGTTAATAATTATCAAAATAAAAATCCGAGAAATGCATCTCTTGATGGAGGTAAATAAAACCATCTATTATGTGGGATCATAATTGTTTTAGGCTTATTCTACTGGCACAATTTAAACAAGCACCGATATTCTTAGAAAAACGCAATCAAACGGCAGTGAAGCTGATCTATGCCTCGAATACTACTCAAGCGATAGTTATGTACCAAGTGAAGAAAACGAACATAATGGAACATTGAAAACAATAGTAAAGAAATATCTATAGATATGACTGCATTAAAAACTGCAAATTAAAATGTGTTGACAAATTTGATGTTGAATAACGCGACGCTATTCCGAAAGCATATTACAAATACCAAAAAAGCTCTATTGCTTAAAAGTATTAAAAGCCTGTTATCCGATATAAATCTTTTACATATAAACATTTTGTAAAGTTGCAAAAGTTTAAAAAGCTACCTTATATTCTTTACACCAATTTAGCCAAAAGAAAATTGAAATTATACACAAAGAGTTAGATAAAGGTGATCGCTAAGGTCGTTTTTCGTCCTCATAAGGCCAGTAATGACGTAATAGAGTGTATCGCCCACACACATGAAAAAATCTCCTACTGGAGATTCTCGCTATTCGAGAACTAACCCAAATAAGAAAAGAACTTAGTTTATTCTTTGGCCACTCCAGGAGTAACACACGTAGGAATTTTCCTGAAAATTGCACTGAAAACTATCATATCGCATTTAACAGTGCAGATCGGAAGAAGGCACGAAAACATCCAGACATTTTTGTATAAAGATTGTAGAAGGAGGATCGTGCTTGGTGACAAGCAGCTACATCTTGCCGCCGTTAGGGAAATCCTGTGGGCAACGTCCTAACCTATGTCAGGCTGTGGGTAAGTTGATGGCCTAGAGACCCACCCAGCATACAATGGATGCATAATGGGTTTACTGTGGTCTAAATGTTGAGATCTATCTCGGTCTTTCAGTGCCCGTAACCATACAACAAGCAATGCTGCTTGCATTCGCTCACATTCAATGAAGACGAGTTGTATACGCAGATTTGGACGGAAAAAGTCGTAGGACGAGAAAGTTCTCAAGTTCCAAGACAGTCTGGACATTTGTACAAAAACGTCAAAAGACTCAGAAAGTCACATTAAGAGTTTTGTTACAATTTGTGTTTATGATCTTCTAATACTAAAGAAATTTTTCAAAACAATCGACCAAATGTCCGGAAGTAGAACATTCCTATTTAGATTCGGATCTAATTGAGAAGAACAATACGGGGATATTATTAAAAAGACAAATAACAAAAATTAGTGAATGATGTGAAACACCGTTTCTATGATTTTGATGAGTAACCGCAGTCAATCAATAGAGACAAAAACTTTCAAAACGAGAAGGTCAGTTTCAGAGATGGCGCTAAGTGCTGCTTATGTAGAGAACGCTATGATGAACACTGTTCGTTTAAAAAGTGAAAGAAAAAAAATCGATCCTGCTCGAGATCTCTCTCGATGAAAAGAAAAAATCAAGGAAATATTTCAAGAAAAGCTTGACAACCTACCACAGTAAATGCAGTTTATAAAAGAGCACAGGCGACGAAGCGACAAGGAAGAAGTGCAACAAAATAAAATCGTATTTTAAAGTTCTAAGCTATATTTATGACTGACCAATAGTACACCAATAGTCCACTGAAACAATAACTGACGCATCCAACTTAATTAGTAGAGGTCTTACACAATAAATACACGTTTACTTTCCAACAGGATAATGCCCAGTAACAGATCATAAATATAACACTACAACAAAAAGTACACATAACTGGAACAAAAAGAAATCCCACCGCTTATTACCAGCCTTGGACAGAGTATATGTAAAGCTCGTCCTGCGGTGTTAATTCTCGCAAATGGGAAAATGAAGCTGCAGGATGTTTTTCAATATCCAGTTTGAGCTTAAAGCATTCACGCTATTCCACTAGCATATCATGACCACTTTGAAGTTTACTCGTTTCATAAATTGAAAATATTTCAGAGAAGACTTTAATATCATCTGCGTAACCAGGGGAAGGAACGATTTTTAAAACCAGATCATCACTATAAAGAACAAACAGCAACAAAACTTCAATGAATTGGGAGATGGTCGCCAAATTTGTAACTATAGATCTGCCAGAGATGAACCCACAGTGATTTGAGGCAACAAGTAAACAGATACTATAGTTTATCAAAATTGGATATCATAGAAATAAGCCTGTAACTGGATAAAAGATCACGATTATATTTTTATGCACTGGGGCAATTGCTATGTACCTAAAACAGACTATTTCTTGAAAAAAACACCTGATTTCCAACTAGAGTATAAGCTCGAATTCAAGTTTTCTCAAAATATCTCTTCAATTGTCTACTTGATATTTTGTTAATTCATATAGGTTAGTTCAAAGACATTACAGAATCAAAAATCACAAATGCTAATTGATTGTGCCTTTTGAAGATCGAAGAAGAATTTTTATATTTTATGGCTGTAACACTGAGATCTAGTTAAGCGTGTAGAGCTTCTTCGTTCAAGATGAGTTCTCGATCTGATTACGGCTTATCTTACAAGTTCATGTATTCGTTAGAAAAGCTATTACATTATTCATCGATTAGTTATGTTCTCACCTTTGATCGCATAAATTTTTCTCAATGAATTATAGTAATATCACATTTAAGCAACAATCCTATATTTTTAATCAAACGTTATGAAGGTTTTATAGTAATAATTCTACAAAAAAAAATCATAATTTAATTCCACAGTTAAATTATTTTTTTGTAATGGTACAAACTAGAACATACTGCAGAAACTATATATAGAGTTACAATGCATACATGAATTCTACTTATTCCCATACACAAATGTAAAATTTATTATTATTATTGAGGACGAACCATGGCACAAATGTGTTTTGTCTATTGTACCGATGCCCTTTTGTGTTAGAGAGCAGCTATTCTACGATTTTCTTCAATTCAATGGCAATACGTTTACACAGAATGTTGTCTGCAGTCTCCAGATGTTCTTAACATAGACAACATACTTGACGTTCAGCTTTTCCTAATTTATATAAGTAATATTATAGGGCTGCATGGTATGTCAAAAATCCTGCCAGAAATATAAGGTCCCTTTTACTGAACGATGGCACTAACTTCCCTGTCGCTTACGAGCATGATGTGCCTTCAACTGATTTTATCCTGACATCTTTTGCCAATGAGTGGGTTTTTTAATTGCCCACTCATTTTTTGTTTACTTTTTTGCAAACTACAATTTTTATTGATGAAAGACGTGTTCGCTGCATTTTTAGCAACATTAGGTGCTTTTTCATTTCCTTCAGCGTTCCAGTTGCCCCAGATTATGCACAGTTTTGTGTATAAGGTTAGATTCGTAGGTGTTCGCTTGAGCAGCCTCCAGTGCTACCTCACTATCTGTAAATGTATACTTATGGTTGCCTCTCATGTCCGTTTCTCGAGGTTCTTTATGATGCATAAATTTATGAACGTAGAGTTGTTTTGTTTAGCTTTTTTTATAAACATATTATATTCTCTTTGTAAATATATGTTGCATACGCAACTACACGTCAAGCATTTAACTCTACTCACTATAATGTATATATTTACACATAACTCCAGAAACTAAAAACTAAGAGCCAATTACGTCGATTACGAACTTTTCGCTATTGCCACACTCCCAGCGCTAAGTTGTTTAGCGATGTTTAGCTACCGTAACGTGATGAGGTAAATATTTTCAGGATATTTACTACAACGTTAAAATTTGTAAATAACTATCAAGAAAGATATCTATTTGTTTGTGTTAACATATACTGGAATATCCAATACGAACGTTTGTTGAACAACTATCTAGAACATATATAAAATTAACTCACGTAGCAGATGCAATATATGCACATTCGCACAAAGTCGATGAGAATACATCATTTCCTTGTAAAAAATGTTTGGTATCAAAAGCATAGCACGTGGATGTCGTTCTAAAAATTGAAGATATGAAACATCCAAAGGTCAGGAATATGCATCAATCTTGTCGTTATTGTCAAGAAGGACGATCGAATCTGATTGAGATTCATCGTACTCGAGTCGCAATCAATTTCCTTGTGTACAATTCGATATTATAAGTTTTAATGCCCAACTTTCGGCATGAAGCATATTCTTGATCTACGCCCTTTACTTTGTTCTCACCTAATATTTTTTTAACATTCTCATCATCATCCCACTCAAGTCGTTTCCAGCTTGACCAACGCAATGAGTCTTTTAAGTCATCTATTTTCTATTTAAATTACATTATTCACCAAGAAGGCATCTTCGCAGAAGAGGATCGTCCAAATGCTTTTCAAGGTTTCCCAATGTTAAAAAGTTGAGAAACTTCATTATCTAGTACAGGAAAATCATTTACTAATTCTCTGAAAAATTTCCAGATTTTTATCAACGAAATTTGTAATATTTTAAAATTGTTCCGATTTTGATATTTTCTATCTTCTTTTGATATATTTTTCTTTTGATATCTTCTTGATTCGTGAATATCAATTAGCAGTTTAAATACACCGAGCTAAATAGCCTCTATTGTTTTGGCATTTCTTTGCTCATCTTTTACATATAACCTTTGTTATTTCTTGACCAGGGTCAACCACAATATGCTTTTCATGTTGGGGTGTCAACCTTTTGGAGTTGTAAAATTGGAATAAAATTTGGATATGCAAGGTTCACTTTTGACTGCGAATAGCTACTTGGACTTAACATTTTGAATCAATAATCTAAAAATGTCAATATTAGTATATTTGCTTAGTGCTATCATGCTAACCAAACAGTAGTAACACCAGAAACCACTTGCATGCTATACCAAAACACAGGACACGCGCTTAACTGTAAATTTCTCTCGTGCTTTCAATGTCAAACATATGTATAAAGACATAAATTTCCTATACGGTGGATACAGAAAATATATATGCTGCCGTATAGAAAAATTACGTTTCCGATATCCTCTCAAACTAGCATTGTAGAATAATGGTACCTAAAGAGTATTCCGCAGCTATTGTAGCTTGTATATTAACTTTTTTTATTTATCTAACATATTCACGTATGTACCTTTGTTAGACATGCAACTCATGCCAGACCCAACTTTCCTGATAAAAGTTCGTGTAAACAATACTCTTACGATAAACCGGGCCTATCGGTCATAACCTTCGATAATAAACTGAATAGATAGATACAACAGCTGAAGAAAAAAATCAATATTTGCCCGTCGAATACCTCTCCACAGTCTTTGTGTGAAAGCTATCTGTTCCGGCGACATAAAAATGAAATAGGTTCTCATGAGATGCGTCGCCCAGCATAATATTTACTTTATGAAATAGCCTATACCGTAAACGATAAGAAGGCGATATGGTCCATAGTCTGGTCAAATACGTAGATTTATTCTTGTTTGATTTCCCAATGGAAATAAAAATTGGTAGAAATTTAAATGTAATTTCACATAGAGCATGTATTTGGATATCTCCGGATGTAGATCCCTCGATAAATGTTGGGGATACATCTAGGATTAAAAGATGAAATGTATATTTTATCTTCCTGTACAAGTTGTAGTATTATTATTTGCCTAGGTTGGAAAGTGATTCCAGTTGACATATTTACTACTTTGGTTGTAAGTCTCTAATTTTCCACGGATTAGGTTTTTCATCCTCGCCTACACATTGAGTAAGATAGATTTTGTTAAAAAAAGAGAGTCCATTAAACAACTTGTTCTGGGGGAAATCAAAATCATTAAAGTAAATCAATATTATATTTCTTTTTATGAACATTTCGCTGTATACTGTTGTTCATATGTAATAATCGAAATTACAGTCCGTCTAGAAAGTATCCGGAAAACAAAAAGCACAGCTATAATTTGACGGTATATATTTTTATTACTTGAACAATAAAATCACAACAAATAATTCATCTCATTTACTAATACAATCTCCATTTAACTGTAACACTTAACTAAACGTTCAGGTAATCCCGAAACGAGGTCAACGCTAGACTTTTCAGTGATAGTGGCCTGGACGGCTTGTAAAACTGACCGAATCAAATCTTTATTTCGTGGTGCTGCTCGTTCTACTTCAATTTTCATTAGTCCCCATATGTTTTCGATGGGACTAAGATCTGGGGAAGCTGCTAGCCATGGGATTGTTGCCAAGTTTTGTTCTAGCATCCAAGCTTTAGTGTATTCAGAAGTGTGGCATCTTGCATTATCCTGTTGAAAACACCACCCTTCGAGATATAAAGCACGAGCCGTTTCAACAAGAAAGCCATTAAGAATTTCACAATACTTTGCACTATTAACGGTGCCATCAATTATACAAACCATTATTTTTATGGGAAATTTGGAAATTCGAACGGTAACATTTTCTCTTGATAGAATTTTTAAATGATTTGCACCAAGCTGAAAACAACTTTCGTCAGATATAAAAACATTACTAAAATTCTCGTCTCGAAATCGTTGGAAAAAATTTATTCTTCGTTGCTTTTGTAGAAGTGTCATTGCAGGGATTGTTTTTTGTTTCCTTGATAAGTAACCTTGTCTTCTCAGTGAAATGCGGACAGTTTCTGGACACACTCTTATTTGACGTTGATTTCCAAATCTGTTAGCCCTAGGCGCGGGTTTTGTCGTCCTAAAGTCACTAAAGTGTTTAGATTGTTTCCGCTAATCTTACGCGGTCTTCCAGAAACTGGCCCATGGCTCATATCTCTCCTATTTTTTATCCTCTTTATTGTCTCATATACTGCACTTTTTCCGAGTTCAGTCAATTGCACTAATTTTTTAACGTTTTGAACACATTGCATTGCTTTTGTCTTAGGATGTAACAAAAAAGAAATATATTAAAATTAAGAAAAATAATAGATTCCGAATACTTTCTAGACCAACTATAGTATCATCAGGGTAACCCACATAATTTCGAAGTAACTGATAAGACCGCGCCAGGACTTATGCACACCGTCCCCAAGGTATCTCAAGGTTTTTAAAAAGGTTGTTATTATATCCAAGGTGTCATTTAGCTTATTTGATTTAATCACCTATGGATGGAAATGAGAAAAAATAATCGACATCGATATCTTTATAAAATTTCCTTGAGAAAAGTTTAAATTAAAATACTTTGATGAGATCTTCCGCATACACAGTACATTCTAGCATTTCGTAAAATCATTTGGACAATTTATTAAAGAAATTTCATCATCTCCGAATTTGGGATCACTCGGATCCAGGTTTGCAAAGATATCAAGATTGGGAAGAACTTCTGAATTTGGATATGAAGACTAGGATCACAGGCACCGAAAAATCTATTCAAAATTAGCTAATTAGTTTTTAAAAGAAATTTGTAAAGGAAAATTAATTTAAAAACTTTAAATAAAATATATATTACCCACACATAATTTGTCTAACTTTCACTCAATCGTTTTCAATTTGTAAAGAAACAAGCAGATCCTAAAACATTAAGAAACCATGAATATTCACCATTCATTTTTTAACAAATCTCATTACAAAGTAGATACAAGATGAGTCATCTCCGCCGGAGATTTTCACAACGGTTTTTTTCTTGTTATGAGGCCTATTTGTATACATGGTTTAATGTTATATGGAAACCCACAAAGTGTCTCATGACTTCATGGATATCCAAAGTAGTATTTTTGTAAGTGAAACATGGCATATATTTTTTTAGAATTTTCATTAAATTCTAAGGCAAAATGAAGTAAGGTACTATTTTTCCAAAACTAAGCATTTCAGAGCTTCAGAATACTAAAACAAATACCAAATCTATACCCTCAAAAAACAAATCCTTCGATAGGTCCTCAAAAAGCTCTTCCACCGTCGCTTTTAAGCGTTCATCCGAAGAAAAATGCCGTTCCCTGAAGTGGTTTCTTTAGTTTAGAGAAGAGAAGTCGCTCAGTGCCAAATCTGGGCTGTAAGGTAATAGTTGATTACTTTTTGTACTTCGCGAGTTTTGTGGACTCTAACATTTGAGGATTCTGTGGAATGGTAGTTTTCAGTTTCTCACTTGTTACAGACTTTTCCTGTTATATTCAATTAACAATGTCCCTTCTGCATCCCAAAACACTATAGCCATTAATTTTCCTACTTTCTTGGGTGACTTTTAAGAACACATTGCCAGGTCTTTTGCTTGTCTAGTCACAGGAGTAAGAAAAAAAAGAGTAAGAAAATTCCCGGTACAATCCTGCGTTATTCTTCAATCTGCTAAGACCAGTTCCTAAACTTTTTTGATTTTTCGTTGGTTCTTGCATCAGCAAGTTTTAAGCATCTTGACTCGTCTTGTACAGATTCGTTGCTTAATCAAAGCTGTTTGCACCATAAAATGTAACGAGGCATTTTTCGCATAAATATTATTCTTCTTATAAACGTTCTTGGATCCGCTTCCTTTTTTCTGTAAGAACTTGATAACACTCCTGTATTCTAGCAGAATTTCTTGTATCAAAATGTCACAAAAGTTGCTAACGCCACTTATCCTTTTTTCATAGCTAGACAAATCTCCCATTGCATTTTTCTTCGCATTAGAGAGCTGTGATTTTTGGTACCTAGACCAGGTATAAAAGAACCTAGTGCACGTTCTGAATAGCTAATGCGATATGCGTAATATTATCTGAAGTTTGTATGACGTATTTTTGTTAAAAAAAAACATTTCTTAATGAGCACCATCTATATGATTTTAGTTTGAAATTTTTGGTAAAATTTGAGACAAAAAAATACATATTAGCAGTCCAAAATCAACAATTTTTCAATACTGCCATAAAACAATACTGTCGATATTGGTTTTATGGCAGAAACAAGCAAGATACTGGAACTGTTATTACATGGGGTGGCATTTAGTGATGCAAATTATTGTATGAGACTGAAATTAATTTATCTTATTCATTATAACGCCGGTAACTAGAAATTAATTAGATGCACTGTGACATATAATCTGCAAAATATCTATCTACCTTCTTTAGAATAGCATGACTTATTGAAAACATACATAACTTTATTTTATAATACTTTGTTCAGTAGAAGTTTGCTCCATGTAACAAAACCAAATTTTGTAACCATATTGGTAAACATAATGAAAAATAGAAAATATAATAAACTGAAAAATAAGTGATTTTAAGTAATTGCAAAAATTGTCATGAATACAATTCACTGTTCACTAAATTTGCTGTAACGAGAAAGTGACTGATTTTAGAGTACCAACATGCCCAAAATCCAAAACTAAAGTACATGCAGGGTGTTCTATTAAAAAAAAATATTCTTTCACAAAAATAAGTCATAATAACTTAATTAAATACTATTCGCATCTCATTAGCAATTTAGAACCACATAAATGAATGTGTTTTAAGTCCTTTTATGCCCAATCTAGGTACCAAAAATCACATCTATCTAACGTGCACTTGCGAAGAAATAACGGTTTCTGTGCATGCTGACATTATCAAAGAATGGTGTTGTAGTATATCTTGCCCTAGAATTTAGCAAAGATTCTGAAAATGGCATAATATATAGCCTGTTCTATTTAAAAAATATCCACGAAGATGTAGGTGTCAATATAATTTTAAATCATGTCCACAATAAGACATAACAAGAAAACCAGACGGAGGCGACTCACTCTATATATTTTAATGCCACATAATTATATGCACTTGCAGTTCCTTTGAATTTACAATTTGAATTTTAAAACGAAATTTGCTTCTATCTATTTAGAGCCCTACATAAGGTAAAATACAATTAAAAAAGAATTGCTGCCTGTAACGCTGCAAGCTCTTAGCGAGCTTGCAGCGCTGTACTTGATAGGACGAAATGTAATTGGAAACTTTATTAAACATCGTTCGAGTAGAATATATTTGCGGCTCCCCTGCATTCTTGTCTCTCTATAGTCTACGCCTCCGCTCCAGGAGCATCTAATTAAATTTGATTTGCGACAATGCTAAAAAGATGCCCGAATAGAGTGACAAGCAATGGGATGGGTTGTAGAGCTGCACGGCAGCTCCGGCAAACGAATAAGTTATTTATTTCGCGAAAATAGGGAAAACGTTGGATGTTAACGGTACTGCAGGCAATGAGATTTCGCTCACAATAAATGCGAGTAATTGCTTTTTTTCCTCCACTTCAGCTCCTGAGTAATTTAAGGCTGAATCTCGCGGAGGTACAATTATTGGACGTCATTAGAGATGCTCAAGATATGGAAGTTCTATGCTGTAAGTGTTTGTGAAAGAATTCTTTTAATGAAACGGTAAAGCGGATGAATTCTTTTATTCAATCTACTTACCTATGCACTCTACTTTTTAATGAGGTTATACAATTGTTTCGAGATAACGAGATTCTACTCAAAGAAGTGAGTTGATTGTCTTATTGCAAATCCATCAGCTTATACAAAATTTAGAAATTAGTAAGAGGGAACCAAATATTTACTTTTTCTAAGATAATCGGAAATTTTCATTTTAAATTTTATTCTTAAGAGGTCCCGAAAATGTAACTTCTGGTAAAGCCTCACTCCTGGACACGGCCTATGGGTGGCGATAAGCAACAAAAGTTGAAACGAATGTTCCTTTACAATTTTTTAATCTGACCAATATTTTATGACTAACATAAAATATGTAAACATTTCTAATATTAGACACAAAACACTTTGTAATATTTGTTCGAATTGGCGGCAACATGTCCCGGCATGCTGCTTTGCTTGCTTGACCGGCATGGCCCATGGTGTTACTTGTTGCGTTTGCTGAAATACACGATTTTCTGGTTCACAGGAATTTGGTAAACCAAATACGAAGAAATCGCAAGGTGGCAGATCTGGGGAATGAGATGGCCAAGGTATTGAATAACCTTTGACAGTCCAGCAGTCAAAGAAAGTTTTAATTTTATTGTACATCTAAAATCTATAAAAGCAAAATATGAATAAAGTAAAAATAAAGAAAAATAATTACAACAGTGCTATCTCCAAATATTTAAACCAATGCGACGTTGGCGATTTCTCTAGGCACCATTCAATGTGAATTCTCGAAATAAACATTCATCTGCCCATAGAATCGAAACCGTAGATCATTCAAATAGCATTCACGGCATGCTTGCTGAAGTGGACCGTCATCCTCTTCCAAATGCTGAACTCTTGTGAAATGACAAGGATGCCGTTGGTAGCATCTCGGAGTACGCGAACTTGATTTGTTTTCAATTATCCACGCTCCTAGTACTTCTTGAAAGATCGTTTCTCATCACATCAATGTCTGCATCATCACGTAGACAAGGACGGCTAGTGTTTCTACATGGTTATGTTGTAACGCACCCGGTGAAAAAAATTCTGTCTCCTGACATTGGAATTTGGCAAACGACGCCTAGAAAATCGCATCACATACCATACTTTTTATTATGTTTTTATATTATCTTTATTTATGTGTTTGAAGAGACCCGCATAGTTAGTGCGATACTGGTCTATACATTTTCATGTTTACGAAGGGAATGATTTCAGAGGATTAAAAATTAAATAAATTAAATATTCCAAATTTTTACTGACTTCAAGTAAATACGTAATTTAGCAAGTATCTGATCTGGCAAATGCTTGATTTTACAGCTCTTTTCCTTTACTTATGTTAGTTAAACTTGGTTCTTAACATGTGCTTAATCAAACTGTTCTGCATTGTCCTAATTTAGATCATTACACTGATAATTGTCTTTTTATTAAAATTCTGCTCGCTAAAATTATATACTTTCTATCTCGTAATGTACGATGTATGGAATGAACTCAAGACTGGTCAAGGTGTCAGTGAATGTGCTTCAGTGTAACTCAAGTATGGTTTTATACCGATAGTAAATTGTTTTTCTTTAAGTTATATATTTCTGCGACATTTAATGTCATGTATTAACTGTTCCGTTAGTGCTATTGTAATGCAAAACAATATCTGGTTTGTAGTTTGTATCTTCTTTACATATGTTGCTCAGTTGATAATAAAATAACAGCTTTGGGTTTCTTCGGCACGTAAGACATGTTTTCCTAAAACAAACATTGAAGAACGTTCTTTTGAGGATGTCGAAAGTAGTTCTTGCAGTATGAATGTTCTTTGTTGAATGTCAAATTTTTCCCTCACAATTTATCAGCCAACTCCATATGCCTGACCCAGATGATCGGTAAGTTCAAGAACAACTCGTTCACCTTGTCCCTTTTCTGGTCTATTACCTTGTTTGCCTAAAAGATAAATATCGATAGCTAACGTAGCAACACAATTAAAAATAAACGTCTTACCTAAATGCACTTGCATGCTGGTGCTCGCAATCTGCCATGTCCATATATTTATTCCGTACCTTGCTGGCTTACTTTTCACACAAAATGAAGTCTTTCCCCGAAATGGGACGAGTAATTCATCAACGCACACGTGAGTACTGGGATTTAATAAACACCTTCCTTACTTACTAGTCCAAGCTCGTCTACCAACTGTCTCTCAGCCCTTGTCTCAAAATTATCAAATCTGAAAATTTTGATCAGAAACTGGTATCAATTTTTTGAGAGAGTAACTGGAGTTATAGGACGAGTGCCTGTGAATTTACTTGTTGGTATTTTAGACCACTGGGTACCGTCTTTGACCGTATATAATGGAATACCTGTTCCGGTCATCTTCGTCTTACAGCTTTTTTCATCACTACTAGCATAAATTTGATCGTGTACTTTTTCTTAATCAGAATCATAGCTGTCACTTTCGCCGTCGCTTGCAACATCTTCCTGCAATGTGATCTCATAATCTGGATGATCATTTTCTTCAGTGAGAGCATTTTCGTTGCGTACTCGAAATGTACTCATTTCGCGCAAAATAGAAAACCACGTGGCACACTACAAAATATCAAAAAATCTTACAAGGAAGCTAACATATACGATATTGGCAACAGGCGTCCGTGTCACTAGGAGCGTTAGAAAGAGTAGCGGACACACGATCGGTAAAATGGTAAAGTTTCTAATATTAGCGTGCGTAGGATACTACGCGGGGTGCAAATGCACTGTGCACTAAGAAACTTAAATATTTCTTGTACAAGTAAAAACTTGAGTAATATTCTATGTGGATTAGCTCTGTACCATAAAAAGATGCAACTACTGAAAACAGAGCAACAAACAAAAAAAGCTGGCCCAAAAAATTACAAAAAGGCACACGTGAGGTGCAAATACACCCCGCTTGATATTACAAGGGTTAAGATGAAAAACTCGTTTCCCAAACAAATTTAGCCACCTGAACGGGCTTGATGGGCCGAACGAGCTTGATCGGCCGAACAGGATTGATGAGTTGAACGGGTTTGAGGGGGCCGAACGAGCTTCACGGGACAAACGGGACGCTCGTTCGCACAAATCAAGCCGAAACAAAATGGGCCCATTCGCACCTCTAATCCGGAGTTATTGTTTATAATATGGAACTAGAAGGTTTTAAAAACTTACAAGTTCTGTACTCGCAATCTGTTTCGCCATTTATTAATAGAAGACTTAATACTGATAAAAAAGGTTTCTTGGTTTCGACTAGAGTTTAGCTCGAGACACGTTTTAATCCGTTTGGAATTGTATATTATACAACAGATTTTAAAGAAAATTGTACTCTTATGTAAGAACAACAAGAGAAAACATTGGCTACCGCCAATTCGTCGAAATTCTAAAGGTACGAACACAACCATCCTGCATTATCAATATTTTCTTCAATTTTAATGTTATGTAAAGGTGCCCTTTCATGTTTTTAAAATTTCAATTAGTAGCCTCTGTAATAGTCTCCTATAGTCCCACAAAGTATACAGCTTAAATTGCGCAAGTATATTTGCTCCACCTTTCGAATTTGTAATTTGCAACAATTTATTGAAGAAGCATTAGGAATTTTGTGTTGTGTTTTTTAATTTCTTAAACTAGCGTTTTTTTAACTTGATTTAGCCATGTCACAAATTGTTCACTTGTTTTCCTATCTTTACCATTTTAGTCCAGATATTAATATGATATGGAGGTTATATACTTTTCAGTTTTGTATTGTCAAATAGTATCAGCAACAAAATAATACCGCATTTTATAATATCAAATGAAACATTCCGCTCTGTATACAGGAATGAAAAAAATTTTTTTTCCCTTCTGAACTAACTGAAAAACGCGATAACGTATATAACGTTACCAACAAAGTAGTTAAACTTACCGGGAAAAAATCCAATTAATGGGGCTAAATATATATATATATCGTCTAGATAATTAAATTCAATTAAAACTTTATATCAATTTATTTTATGTAATATGGAGCAGCTGGCCGGTATGCATGGGAATAAAATAAATCATACGCGGTATCTTCTAGTTTTATTAAAATTAAAAACGTGCAGCCTGATGGGTAAGTATAAAACGTGAATTGAAAATGTACAGTTTCTTGTAGAATGGTTACGTTTACAGACAATTTTAACAGCCAATAGGATAACAACGTACAACTTTAAATCTAACATCTGTATTTATCGATCTAATTCTAACAGTTCGTTAGATAATCCTTTGTCAAACGTAGCTAATCTATTAGAATTATTAATTAGAACTCTATGGAATTTCGCAAATGTACATACGTACGTACGCACGTGATTCGTCATTACTTATCTTTCAAAACGTTCTATGGCAGTTTGAGTTTCTAATTGATTCCTGTTAGAACTCTGCTGTTGCTTTTCTTATTTTGGTCACTATTCTCAATGCAATTGATTAGAATAAGTCTCTATCAACGTTAGTTTGAAAAAATGCATTAGCATCACCGATCGGATTGAAATTTGTAGGACGTGTCAAGTGTTATAAAATGCTGACCTATGTTTCGGCGGAGTTTCAGGCTTGGAGGGTAAATGCTATCACTAGCTTCTTAAAGCAAATTCTAGAAAAGTCCATACAGGTAGAACAGCAAATAAAATTATCTACCCCAAAAAAAGTTAAAGATGTAATTACCTCCCTCAGTTCAAAGGAGGCACCACACTTGGTCTTATATCTTTTAACGTTTTTACACGTTAAAAGAATTGCCGAAGTCATAATGATACCAAAACCTGGAGAAAATTCTTTGGATCGCCCATAAGTTTATTGCCGACAATTTTAAAAGTGATCGAATTATTTATTCTAAATAGAATAAACAGATCTAAATCCACAAGATTGGATTCCAGAAGATCAGTTTGGATATCGACAAACCCGGCCAACAAAAAAAAAGCAATATCGCCGCATAGTGAATACTATCATCTGGATGATAGTATTCACTATTCACTATCACTCTAGTGCCTGGGCACTAGAGAATAAACAATATCATACAGCTGCTCTTTTAGACGTCTGTCAAGCTTTCGACAAAGTCTGACATCCAGGTTTCCTTCACGAAATAAAGGTTATTTCAACCTACTTAAAGCTTATCTACCTGGACGACATTTTGAAGTAAAAGTGAATGAAGAAATATCGAACCGCATGCCAATTCACTCTGGGACACCACATGGGAGCATTCTAGTACCAATATTATATATACGTTACATACGACTTACCGACAGCTATAAAATCAGCTATAGGCACCTTTGCAGATAACATTACTACTTTCGCAACCAATAGCGATCCTGATGTAGCATTCTTTAACCTCCAAGTGTATCTAAACATGATTGCGACCTGATTGGAGGAATGGAAGATCAAAGTAAATGAATCTAAGTTATCATATGTAACGCACTCTGAAAATTCGATCAGCACTAACCTAGTTGGGATTCCACAAAGTAACGATGTCAAATACCTTGGGCTACACTTTAATAGCAAACTTAATTGGAATTAACACGTCACGAAGAAGAGAACGCAACTGGATCTATGAACCAAAGAACCCTACTGCGAAATACATCTCGTATTTCAACAGAAAACAAATTAATATACAAGGCAGTGTTAAGGCCGATATCAAACACCGTAATAAACTAGAAAACCATTGTAACGCACTGTTGGAACCACTGCCACAACTTTCCAATAAGACTCAGAAGGTGCTGACCATTTAATCTTTAAAAAAACTGAACATTATATATATCTGTATTTATTGTGCAAACATCAAATTGGCTTATGGCTTATAAAATTAAATCTGATTGCTAACAAAAAAGAAACAAAAATTAACATGTAGTTTTAATGTGCCAAATCACTACTTGTTACTCGCTACTTGTTGCTATAGAAACAATACGTAAGTTCTATAATTTATTTATTATTTCTTGATGCAACAACAATTGTTATTTTTCTTGCTGGAATTATATGCTTACTTACTGTCCCGCTGGGTTAGAGGTTAAACATGAAGGTAGTTGGAAACTAGTCGTTGATGTTATATCAAATATCAACGCACTTTTCCAGAGAGAAGCCTCTTACAATACTAATCACCTGGTCCACTGAACAGGAAGCTTATTATTTTAGGAACGACTAACTCGATTTGTATCAAATTAATCCCCTCGCCCTTTATCTGAGTGTTTTCTCTATCCATCTTTTTCTAGCTTCCCTCTCCGGAAAGTGCTCCCTGCCCGCCGATGTTTATCAAATATGATTTTTATTCGGCGCGCACAGCTTTTATGCTACAATAGTCGGGAGGGGGCTTAACTTCGTTTTCGGAAAGCTGAAAAGGCGCGATAAAAAGTATACCGGAATATATCGGAGAGGGAACAGACTGGGAATTCTTCGGAGGGTCGCACGCGTATTGCTTTAGATCAAGGGGGACGAGGGAGAAGCACGGAAGCGACGGGGTTACTTTGCAGGTCGGAAAAAAGGTTGGGGTGGAACTCGAAAATATATCGCCATCCATAAATACTTCCCGAAATTATTCCATTCGGGAAATAATGGGGAAACTTAATTGAAAAAAGAAAAGTCATTCGAACGTAACAAGTTGTTCGCTGTTGTTGTTACTGCCCTTGTTCGCGTCGTAGATGGCGTTAGTGTAGCTATATAGTGGGAGGGAAAAGAGAATGTGGGCTACATTGGCAGTATATCTTATACGTCGCTCTTCCGGCCCTAAATAAGTTAGGACGGAGTTTCTTTGTATCGTATTCCCACCGTGCGCCTTCGTATACAGAAATTTCTTTTGTTTAAAGTTTTTTATTGGTGTTTTAGACGTTGCCGCAGAAAACAGTTTGTCGTACTGAAAAAATAGAAACAGTAGCAATTTTATTAGAGAAGTTACGAAAACGTACTCAAAACAATTGTTCGAAATCCTCCAAGTAGCTGTAATTTTCAATTTAATGAATATTTCGCAAAGAGGAATTATGGAAAAATGAAACAAGGATACCCATGAGGTTTCTTTTGGTGGTAGTAATAACTTTATGTAGGAAACAAGATACCTATGATATATATCACAGAAATAATATAGGAAAAGGTAAACATATGTAAGTATCGGAAATAAATGAAAATACTGATCAACGTATTCATTTGCTGAGTAGTAACGTATGCTGCAATAAACTCGCATAAGGAATGGGACGATTCACCACGGTCGTAAAATGATATTATATAACATATGATATGCTAAGTGTCGGTCTCTCATATTAAATATTTTAATAACCTAGAAACGAGCTGAATGTGAAGCTTCTAATTACATCGCACAGTTTTCAGTCAAATTAGTTTTCGATTGTCGCTGCACGGTTTTGTTTACCTGAGATATGCAAGTTGAATTTATGGTGCTGGTCCAGTGATTTTGAAGAAGCTGTGACTTCCGTTGAGGAAGATATTTGGCTAGAACACAAAGGCGTTGTTGATGAATTTGTAGGAAACATCCACACTTCAGGAATACTGTACAAAAAATGCTGAATAGCTACAAAAATTAACGGCATAAAAGTGCGCCTTTTAAACAATCATTAGGATTGTTTTCCAGAAAACTTGGGGAATGTTCCGCCCGAAAAAAAAAATGGGATGAGGTACCAAGGAAGGTGGAATGTCAATATGCTGGCAGATTACTGTTGGTGCTTTGAGCAAGACAACTAGGACGCATTTACAAGACGACGACGACGGCGAATGCACAGTCACTCTGAACGAGTTTGTTGGTAGCATCGCCGTCATATTGGTGGGATTCGTCTTTAGCATCAAAATATCTATGAGATTTACCTCCTTCCAATTTCTCAAACCGGCAAAGCCTCAAATTTCCTCAAAGAAAAAGAAACACAGGAGCCACATCCTTCTATTTGTTTCGAAAGGTCAAGTTTCGATTCTACACATTCTACCCAAACCTTCAGGCTTTGTTGACAATTACTTCGCTGACAAGATTTATAGAGATAATTGTAAACAACATACAAATAACCACTGTTTTTTCATTAAACAACATTTTCGTCTGGTATGTGTGTATACGTTGCTGAAGCCAACAGATTTGACAGTGTTGACACTTACCTAATTTTAGTTTGTCTTTGAACAAGTTTGCCACGCGGCATTTTCACTTAAGGAACGAAGATGTAGCGATTTACCTCTATCTTCTGCAAATTACGAACCTAATCAATTAACCGTACCATAGAGGTGCAGTGACCTTCTGGCATAATATAGTATCAACCACAAAAGAATCACTACGTGGAAGTATCTGACAGCTATTTACAAGTACACCGTGTTCACAATTACTCCGCTTTAGCCTAAACCACAAGATATTGGAAAACAAATTGCAACAGTTATGTGAAAAAATGAAGCAATGTATATTACCTACCACCTTATTACCACTTATTATCATAAATAGTTACAGATAATAATGGCTAAAAGAATGTTTTTTTATATGGGCCCTACATTCATATTATCTAGTTGGTATTCCTGGTCAATTATTTTCAACTTTAGAAAAGACTTTTTGGGGACTTTTGATGCAATTTAGTTAAGAGGGTTATTTAATTTAAAACCCTTGTAACTTTTTTATTTGCGAAAATGCTTGATTTATAAAAAGCTGTATTAGGGCGCTTTTTGACGAAGAATCCTATGCTCTATTTCTTTTTTCTTTAACTCGTATTTTTTGAGATATTATCAAGACTTGTGTTTTTTTATATGGGACACCCTATTTATTTTTACACTATTGAAAAGCATATATGATATAACACACTTGATATTTTATTTAAACAATTTTTAAATTGTTTGTTTTTCTTCATTACACATTATTTTAAGATGGCTATGGATGGTGGTAAATAAGCAAATAAAAATTTCAACAAGGCAGAAAAAAATTGTTTGAGTATTAAATGTTACAAATAACAATTCAAACAAAAAAATTAAGGAAACCATTAACAGCATTACTGATATTATAGCTACAAGGAATTAAGAGGGTTTATTCGATAAAAATTCATAATGTATAGAAAATTTGAAATTAATCATGACTAGAACTAAAAGCAGTTGGTTTCTAAAATTTAAACGAATATTAACATATTTAAACGAAATATTTACAGAATATACCGTTGTTATTAAAAAAAGCGTAAACATGATAAATTATAGCAAGTGTACCATCCATAGCCATCTTAAAATAATGTGAAATGAAGAAAAACAAATAATTTAAAAATTGTTTAAATAAAATATCAAGTATGTTATATCATTCTAAAGGTAATTTTATATGCTTTTCAAAAGTGTAAAAATATATAGGGTGTTCTATATAAAAAAAACACAAGTCTTGATAATATCTCAAAAAATAGTACTTAAAAAAAAGAAAAAATTAGAGCATAGGATTCTGCGTCAAAAAGCGCCCCAATATAGTTTTTATATAAATCAGGCATTTTCACAAATAAAAAAGTTACAAGGGTTTTTAAAAATTGCACATTTTAAGAGAACTCTCTGTATCTCTTATATTAAGGATGATATAAAAATAGGGATTTCACCAATCGATTTCTCTTTAAAATCGAGCTCCAGAAACTTAGGTCAGTTTTTGTCTAATTCCTTTAGAAATATAAGTTCCCTATTAAAAGTATCGAATTTGGCCCACCTTGTACTTATCTTTATACATGGATCTTACCCTAATTTAGAGCTTTCCTATTATCTACTTCAGAACCCATCGACTTTGCTGAGTTGTTCCACAAATGCTTACATTTAACATCCCTAAAATACAATTTCTCAAGCTCGCACAATTTCCGTGATAATTGAGTTGTGCTTAAGTTTCTCACTTGCTTTACATTCAATTTACAAAAAAAAATGTATATTATATTGTTATGTCATTGTCAATCTAGCATGTACAATATTTCCTTCATTATGTCACTATTTGGATCACCCCTAGTTTAAGTAATGCTCCCAAGAAGGAAGGTAAATCCGCAAACGTATACCGAGTACAATAATTTAATTTCTTTACGGTCTACCGCATAAATTCGATCGATTTTATTATAATTAGGTTATGCACGTGCATTATGTAGATTCCTCGCCGGCTTATTGTATGCCGTCGTAACAAGTATAACAATTGCCGGCTGCAATTCGCCTATGCCTTATAGTTGAGCTCAATTTTCCAACCAGCTATCTTGATCAAATATTTACATATTATGCGTACGCGCTTTCGCATTGTCAGATCTCTCTACGGCACTAAATGTAAATTGTTTGCGAATAATGCGGCATAGATTGGAGATAGCATTTGGGGAACGGTATTGTGTACGTTTAATATCAACTATTGTCTGCTGAAAATAAACCGTAGATTCGTTTAAAAACCACCAGCTTCAGTTTAAACAAATAAACAAGTACATAAATAAATAAAAATGATCGAGATTCGAATCAGCTTAGTATAGCACGTATGTTCGTCCGCTGGCATTAGAGAACTTGTGCCTATTAATGGAAAACAAAGCCCCCAACAGCAATCACAAAGTGAGATTGACTACAAATATAGCTAAGCAATAACCATTCACATTCCGTTGTGAAATGTGAGTTTTTCTCCATAGTTTTCTATGACCACTAACACTGTAAGTGGTATTAAATGCAACTACGTATTGAAAAAATTTGCTACTATGTCATTCTCATTAATACCAGAGCTAATTATAAGCAAATACATGGTTTACGAATCGTCTCAAAGATACGCGAGGTAGGTTGAACCTCCAGGTAAGTGTTAGGTCTGCCGTATTTTCGTTCCGAAGTCTCAAAAGCCTTGTAGAGCCAAAGAAGAACCACAAAGCTGAATATTGGAAGTTTTTACAATAAAACGGATGGGTAGCCCAGTAGTGAGAGGACCTGCACTTGATTGTGCCAGTCGCTGTGCCTTCAAGTTCCACAAATTAAGTCGCAGATTTTTCTGGTGGGTTCACTATTATCTCGAAAAACCATTTACAAGTTGAGCAATAATTATATGTGCTTCACACATTACGGAGAGACTTACCTAGCAAGGGAACACTTGTAGCCCGAAAACTCAAAAAGAAAAATTGGTGTGTGTTTGCAGACTGATATAGTATAAGAACAATGATAACTTTTTAAGTTGCTTAAACGTCTGCTTCTGGGAATTCGAGCATTCTAAATGCAATACTACTTTTAGGCACTTACGTCAATGTTTCCGAAACTTTAGACAACTTATTTATTTATATATTTTTTTATTTATATTTATAGAGTATTAAGTGATATAGTCTAAGTAGTACCTACTGCCACTATCTCTTTCGGAGAAGAGCCCATACAATGCTATTTCTTTCTTCATTGGAATATGCGTAAGTATTTTGTTTCAGATTTACGATGCTTATTTTATTAAATGGAAATCCTCAAAGCTACGGCCCCAAAGCTTATACAGCCCGTAGGATCGTCACTACATGTTAAAAGAAGAAGTGGATTAGCTTACAAAATTGTTATAGCAAAAAAATGGTTGCCTTTAGGGTACTAATATATTAGTAAGCTCCTTTTCAGAATTTTGCCAAACATTGAGCACTAAAATAATATACAGGATGTTTTTTACAATAATATGTCATACCAACTTAATCTCAGCAATTCAGAGCCTCGCATGTGCCTAGTCTAGATACAAAAAATTGTATTATCATAAAAATAACTGCTATTTCTGCAATTCCGACTTTTCCCAAAACATTCTAACACTGAAACTCACAATTTTGGGAATTTTAGAGCTTAACAAGGTCTCCAGAAGTGGAATAATATGTAACATATCCTTTATCCTCTACAAACCTAACCCACACTATGGTACATTAAGAATCGACTTCACTACATGGAGAAAAATATATACTTAAAATAGCAATATATACAGGATGTCAGTGAATGAGCTTATGTTAGCTATATATTAGAAACTAAGCAGGTAACTTTTAAAAAACATTTTCACGTCTATTTAACTTTCGGTTTTATTTTCTTCCTAATTTTGATAAAATATCAATTCAGCAATGAATTTAACGTATTTCAATAGGTCTAAACCTAACTGTTTTAAAGCTGCCTTGATTTTCTATGTAGATCTCAAATGGCTGTCTCGCATCTCTCAAATCACTTTTTCAATTAAAACTAACTTATGTACACTACAAAAACTGCAGAATGTTGGATTTGCGGAGGCTAGAAAAGCACAGTTATAGTCAGCTACTAACCTATGAGTGAGTTTCAGAATAATTATCGTGTCCCAATAGTACCTTACAACAAGAAAGAAAGAAATTTTGAAGATACTCTATTTACAAAGATACACGCTTTGGAGCAAGCAGAGACGACCCACTCTATTTTGTACTCAATAATTCTCCAAAATACTGATAAAATAAATAAAATACTGAGTCTGCTACACCTGTGACAATTTCCGTATAAATATGTTTTTAATTTCATTGATTTTTGGGATTTTAGATTAATAGTTAATTATTAATTGTTGTTTTTTACAAATTTTGATTCAGCTTATTATTGTTATTATTTTATAGTTAGGCCATAGCATAGCTGCCTTGGTGACTGCGACCTTAGTAGATCTATTGCAACAAAATGCTTTTATGTGCGTTAGAATAGTTGGGCGCTCTTAATAATCTTTAGTACCACTCTAGAGTCTATTTTTTTTTGGTTCAGTAGAGGCAAGAAATGTTGGTATCGTGTGCGACTGATGGCAACATATTTCAATAGAATCGGTTCTACCGTCTCCAGATCTCCTTGGTAATGACGACAGATTTGATATTCAAGCCCTTCCTCCTTTAAGTAAGTGATATTTTAGGGCTACATGAACTGTTAAAAATTCTGGCAGTAATCTAAAGTCCTCTCTGCTGAACAATGACACTATTTTTACTGTCTTTGACAACCCTGATATGACTACTTTTGTTGATTTTTCTCCTTTTGATTGCCCTCCCATGTCTATATTGCTTGTTTTACGTGGCTCTTTCGGAGATTATAAAAGGGACTGACACCAATAAAAGACATGTTCGCTGCTTCTTTTCATTTCCTTCAATTCCTTGGCCTCCTGTAGGCATTTTTAGGTAGTAGACCCACTAATGCCTATATCTATTCCAACACCTCCTGTTCTCGAGCCAATCGTGCACCATGCCAGGATAGTTTTGAATTACCTTGGTAATTTTGTAAGAAGCGGATTTATGAAACAATGAATGCTGGGTGATTGTTTCATAACTTTATATTAATTAAATTAAGCATATTTCAATGAATATTTGATTAAAACCATTTGAGGTTAATAAAATTTTGCTATTTACTAATCCGAAAAATATTCACAGTATGCCTTGAAAATTTATGTGAACTTCTGAAATTTCGTATGGGCGTGGACTTTTTGATCCATTGTGCATTCAAAAAGAATCGGATTAATTTCAATGTGGGGGATCACTCTGTACACGTAACCAAATGTTTGGAACAGTCGTTAAGTTTATAACTTCCTCGTGTTTTAAAATATTCACCCGATTCTCATTATCTCTTCTTCCAGAATGACTTTGCGATACCGTAAAAGAATTAACATCTTACAATACCGTCCTATAATCTTCAACTAAGTCGCCTTAGGCCAAAATCGTTTTTCCTGTTCGGATAAAAGAAGAACAGCGAAAATTCCATTTATGCAAATGGTTACCGGGGTGCTGTAATACGTACATTCGCTTTGAAAATCGTCCGAGACTTAACACGTTTCCTACGGCGAAACTTGAGTCTTGTGATGTCTCGCTGGGAATCGTGTTCGTTCGCGCTTCGGCATTATTTCCGAGGTCGTTAAATACATGTAACTCTAAACGGATAAGCGCAATCGCGAACATCAGCTTCGAATTTATTGTAATTAAAACGTGACCGCATTTAACGAGAAATTGTTCTAATTACAGTTGAGACGCTCGCTACTTTTAAGGGTGTTGAATAGTTTCCGCCAAAGCTTGTATTTTCAACTTTTTATGCCAGTGCATAGTAAGACTTCTGTATATGAGTACCGCAATTAAGAAATGACAAAACATTACAGTAATAAGAAGGCCGGCTTTTTTTATTTTTACACATAGCCACGTAAAAGGCTATGAAACGTCAAAATTAATTTCAATTATTCTTTTTACTTAAATTAAAAATTTGACCATGAGACGGTAAGGGATTTAACCGCAGCAGATTTTAAAAGTTGTCACTCGAAAAATGGAACTTAGAACATTTTGACGCAATAATTTGAGAGTTGATTTCTGTTTCTGGTAACGAAGACACCACATGAGTTGACAACTTCTCGCTGGTATTGCGAATTACAACGTGAACACATGAGTCTCAGCGACAGTCTCAGGACAGGACCACCAAAGACAGCAATCACTCAAAAAAAAAAACATCGCCGTTGTGCGCCAAGTAATCAGAATCGACATATGACATATCGCGAGATCGAGACATTTTTAGGCATTTCAAAAACCCCAATGCAAAAATTCTGCATTCTACATGATGAGTTGGCATTGAGACAGTTAATTTTCTGTTTGCTCCCACATCTTTTTCCTGAAGAAAAAAAGGCGGTCCCGTGTTAATCGGTATCGAAAGACTTGGGACCGGTTCGATGGCGGAAGCTCAAGCAGTGGTTATAGTACCGAGAGTTGTTACAAATCATCGATTTATTCTTATTAACCTGAAATCAAACGCCAATCTGGTGTGCGAGTTAGTTATTCGTTCTCGAAGGAATTGTCGCAATTTTTGTCTCAATTTTGAGTCATGTTGATACAATTCCTTTGACTAGACCTAGAAAGAAAACCCTCGCGGGTATGGCTTTGATACAGACTACTGTATTGGAGTATAAATGTTGTTAATAGGTAATTATGACTGGTACGCCCTTTTTAATATTTCTTTTATACAATTAGGGTGGAATCGTCGATATATTTTGCATCAACAATGGCAAATATTTATTAATGTTCATTTTTGTAATAATTTTATAAATGAGAGATTAGATTTTTAGCTGGTTTGCTTTCCTTTTATTTCCGTTACTAAAGATTCATTTTTTGATGATTTCTATAATTATTTTCATATTTCTATTGGTTATTATTCTTCTTCTGAAATTTACCGCAACGCTGATAAGTAAATAGTGTTTGTGGAAAACTTTTTCATAATTCCAATGGATTTCTACGGTTTGTGTTAAGGAAGTACACAGATAAAAATACGGTGTCAGAACACTGTTTTAACACCGTCTGGTTGCTCCCTCGCGTCCATTTGCACAAGTAGTTAGAATCGACGGAGTTAAAATTTGATGGTGTTGCTTCAACACCATCGCATGGTAAGCGAAATTGAATAGGAACAAAAACAACAAATGTTCCATTTCGGTGAAAAGTTTCTCGGTTTTGGTAATAAAAATTTCCCCGCGCGGTGAAACAATTCTCCAATTGGGAGTTAGACACATTCACTCCAACGGTGAAAAATTTCTCCTATTTTTATTTTTAAGAAGCCAGTTAATTTCAACATGGCGATCGAAGGTCACCATCGAAAGAAAGAGGACGCCTGGTATTTTTAGAGAAAAAACAGCAAACCGTTCTCAAGACTTGCTGTTCTCGATCAAAGACAATGAAAAACTAAGCTCCTTCGAAGCAAAAGTATATTAACAGTAAATAAAATGTAAGCAACAAAAAAATAATAATTGAATATTGATTATTTGACTTACGATAATAAAATGGTGATGCGACAGGTTAATTGGTGTGGCCCGCACCATGTATCCAAGGTGGTCCTTTAGGGAATAGATGTTGTGTGAAAAGCCCGTAGAAAAAGAAAAGTACAAAAATAAACTAAACCAGTGAGTAAATTCTAATTACTAACCTAAATTTTGTAACGAATACTACAACTAAAAGATAGGTGCCGGAAAACCAAAAAAAAAGTACGTAAAAATAAGACGAGTTTAAAGTTTATATTAAACAGACCATGCCCGCGCACATACTACATCAGACCAACACACCGGACGATTTTAGCCGAATGTTGTACAATGAAGTCCTGAATACTTGTGAAGATAGGGTCCTTAAGTACGGTGGAATTGAGTTATATATTTTAGCTACCGTATAACTAAAAGGCCGTTTAAATAGCGATAGCCTATGAATAAGCGGTGTTAGCAAACCTCCGTACCTTAGATTCAGGTAGTGCACATCTGCTCGAAAAGTGATTTTGTTGTATAGGTAAGATGGTACCTTCTTCGAGATGACCTTGTGAAAGAGGAGAGAGGCGTGAAGAAATCTGCGTTGTTCCATGTTGAGCCACCCTACATCTTTAAGTTTATATGTAATCCTGTCATACTTCCGAACTCCAAATATAAGTCGTAAACACGAATTTTGAAGCCGTTGTATATGTGCAGCAGTAGCAATGTCTTAACGAGGACCGTAAAATGCATCACAGAAGTTCAAATGGAAAACAATCATGGAGAGGTGTGTTTTTACTTTAGTGTCTAGAATTTGAGGGCACAGAAAGCACGTTGAAGACACTTTGCAATACGAGTTCTAAATCGCAGGGAATTATCCTTATCAAGCCCGAGATTTCCCGTGCCATCCATAATCGGCAAGATCATGTCATTAACTTTAACAACAACACACACGATTTATGAGGATTAAGCGAGAGAGAGTGATGTGTTGAGTATTCCACCAACCTTGCAAGATCTTGGTTCAGTAAATCAGAAGCAGCAGCAATAATAAGGGAGCCATTATAGATCGCTGCGGAACTCCTCTGGTAAGCATTCTGAAAGTAGATAGTTTAGAAGGTAGTATGAAGTGAAACAGAAGAAAAATATAAAAATTACAATAAATAACATAAATGCAAATATTTTGGTTTAGCAAAACAGCATAAGATTGATCAGCCAAACGTAGGAGTGATTACAATAACTGAAATAAAGAAAAAGAAATAGTAATAACTATTCCAAGAAAGAATAACTAGAAAACAAATTATGTGACGGGTAAGTTGATATACGTAAAACATTTGTATTTTCAGTAGAACATTCCGTTTAAAACGACACACTTAATAGAAAACAATTTTAGTTTAGATAACAAAAACATTGTATAATCAGCAAGAAATTCCATTTACCTTAATAAAATTGAATGCATTATAGCGAGAATAATTTTACCACCTATCTGTTGCATTAATTAAACTGACATTGATTTCTTGATCAACTATCTCAATCCATTTCTTTCTATTTTGATGCTTTATTCTGATAAATAACATTTTCTCATCAATTTCACTTCATTAGATGCACAGTACCTATCAGTGCCGAATCACGCAGCTGTGCTCAGAAGAAAAGCCGCATGTATACAATCAGCATTATTTTAACTCTGTTAAGATGAATTTCTAAGAAAGAACAGAATATCAACTACACAAAGTATAAAATTTGTGTTTGTTGTGTTGTTGATACAAAATTACATCCCTTGCGATGTTAAAATCACTCTAACTCATTCAGCATAAGCTAAAATGATACATGTTATCATTTGGGATACTTTTCACCACAACGGTGTTACTTTAACATAAAATAGGTGACGATTTAACTAAACTATATTTACATTATTATGGAGAAATTTAACCCCGTCCCATTCTACTTCGAGAAATTTTTATCTGAGTATATCATTGTATTGAAAACTGATTTCGATTATCGCATTTACACATCACGCATGGGTCTTGATAAAGCTTTTCTCTACTGTGTCTTGTCGAAGGGTGAACTTTTTATTACAGTTCTACTTATTTAAACCGACCGCCATCTGTTCAATCGTGACTTGATCTAATTTGTCCGGATGATCTAGCTGGGGTCAGCAGTGAGATTTTTTAATCTTATTTTGTTAAGTCAAATTTGATCTTGAATAATATCAATTGCATATTCTACTGTTAGGAATAAATACATTGAAATATTATTGCAGACGTAGTAATTTTCCATTTTATTTATTTATCTTGTTAATAAAGTCTTTGTTATGTAGTTTTTAGTAATAGTAACCATTTGTGAAACCGTGCGTAATGACTGCTAACATATATCTTTCTATGTTATAGTATTCTCGCTAATATTTTATTTCGAAATACACATATATAGAATATATTTTATTTATCTCCTACCTATTTTCATCAACAATTATTAAGGAGTACCTTTTTTATGTTTTTTTGAGTATTAAGGAAGAATGGGTGGACATTAGCTAGGGGGCATTTGCAGAAAAGTTACGCCAATTCTAAGTCTGGGACTTGCGTGGGCCGTTACTGTAGCGTGTCGAGCTACAAAATTCGTAGTAATGTTCCATTAACATTGCAAATTTTTCAACCAGTCGCGGTCGGTGGTCAAGTATAATGTACAAAATGTATCATTGACCTCTCATTGACGTCATTGCTTTCAACTACATTATTTACAACCTTTAAAAGAAGCACATATACTTTCTTGAATAAAGCCTACATCAGGGCGTCTATAATGTGATTAAGATTACAAAATAAGCAAAATGAGGTTACTTACAAATATATCCTATTAAAACATTGGTGAAAAGGAGATTACATTACGATTGTGTAAATTTTTCTTTTAAACAAATAAAACATTCTAGAAGGAACTAAAAATGAAATACAAGTTTTGACAAAAAAGTATGTTTGGGACGGCGGGGATGGAAATTGGAGAGCAGTAAAAGACAAACAGAAACAGAAGCTTTGCGAAAAACATTACAACTTAAGTTATCAATATCTCTTCTACAATTAGTGGGTTCCAAACTCTTGAATATTTACTTTTGATTGCATTCAACATCCAAAATTTTACATCATCGAAATCAAAAGCGTTAACCGTTTCGCCACAATGAACAGAAAGGACTGTGTTAAGAGAGATTACGACCATTACTCTTGCTGTGGACGTTGTAAACAACTTTACATTTATCGCGATCTTCTGGGTTGGTCTTGAGTTTGGAGAAAAGATTATTATTTTTTTGATTTTTTATATTATTGAAGTTTTTGAAGAGACTAAAGAAAGTATTCGAAGGAATAAATTGCAACTCTTTATTTCATCGTTGCCATTGTTAACGGTGTCAAAGCCACTGATGACAAAAGTTTCACAATAACTTGATATGGGAATTGGGATAACCAGTATATATTAAGATCTCCTTTAGCATGTCAAGACCTTTGATATAGAAATCCCAATGAGAAATGTATAATATTCTACGTTTCATGGCTACAATTAATCGATTTTATATTTTACTGGGTGGTTGGATTTACCTGCCCCAACTGGTATTTGTACTGTGTAATCGTATGAAGAGTATATTTTAGTTGATCATTGATACTAGTGAACATACATGTGTGTACTCTAACTTGTGATGAGATAAAGCCGCAAGTCGTCAACATACTGAAAAATAAAGGCAAACTCGAAATTAACCCTATTTTTGGCAGTGAAGGAGGTTGTTCGTGACTATTTCTTCTTATAATTTCTTGTGGCAGATGGGAATTCGTTGATTAAAAGGTGATACCCTGTAAATAACTGTAGCTCGATAAATGACTTAAGCCTTAACTTCTCTTGATACTTCATCCAGGATTTAACACTGATGTGCGACACGACTTAAGTGCTCCATACTTTATACATTTTGATTTATCGACATTCTGTAGTAAAGCCAGAAAAAATAGAACCGTGTGCGTTTTTTCACTGATATTTGGATGGGTCATTGATTTACTCCTAGACAATACATTCATGTCAAAAATATGTAAATACTAACGATTCCTAAAGCAAACAACAAATCTTAGTCAGTATTGGAATGTATATAAATGACTTCAAATTACAGACTCATTTCCAGTACGTACTACAGGTACACGTTTACCTTCTAGCGTCACCGGTAGGGCGGCGTATCTGTCACCTAGAAACGTGCATGGGACGTAGCGAACTTGACTCGTTAAGTAGCCGTATTTAATTTGAAATATTATTTAGACCGATAGATATCCATGTGTTTAATGGAATAAATTACTTTAAGTTTGTAAGTTAGAGGACGAAGGAAACGAGCTTTCTTTTCACTTCTTGGGGATTGTTATTGGCTGGATGTCTATTGTAGTGGATCACTGAAGTGAAGAACGCATATTTACACTTCAATTGATTAATTTTTATTATTTTAATTTCAGTATTTGTAAAATATCAAAATTTAATGTAACAATTGGAGAATTCGAATTCTGACATTTTTGTTCATGGTTATTTCTTCTTAGTATAAATTGTTCTTATTTTTAGAATGCAGGGGTTGCCTATTCTAATATTTTTCTGTGTGTAATTTTATATTATCACTTAATTGTTTTTTGATAGGTGACCCGACGAAGGCTTTATTCAAAGCCGAAAATTTCGCAGTAAAATAATCGAGAATTAAATTTAGGCAGCATTTTAACCCTTTTATTTTCTTAAACATCTGAAGTAACTTACTTTTTTCGCAGACAATGAGATCTGAGTTATGGCAAATTCGGAATTCATATCATCGGGACAACATTAGACAACGGGAAGACATCTACGTCATTAATACAAAACCAAACACACCCCTACAACAACTAAATGAAATGTTGTACAGACACCAATTTGGAAGTTCCATCAACTGTTAGCTGTTGGTTCCATTTGCAATTTTACACCAATGCTAATCTCCAAGATTCGATAATTCACGTAATTCACATTGCATTGTTGAGTTGGTGAAATATTTATATCTTTAGAATTTATCACATACCTTGAGCGCTAAAATATTTGCAAAAATTCCATTATTAAATCGTTCATCACTAAATCGATCTAAATAAAGAGATGGCAGTTTCCTTGAGTTCCATTGTAATCGTGTCTTAAATTTGAATACACCATTGCATAGTACGGTGTGGAGTATATTCTGGTCGACCACTTTTTCGGGTTACGTGTATTTACCGTAATTACTCTTCCGAAAGTTCGCTAAGTAAGTACAACAGAGGCAGAGTTTAATCTCTAACTTATGTACAACACTCGGGACTTGAAACGGCTCTAGATACTACGTTCGGTCTCAGTGGAGAATTAAAATTAACATGAAACCATGCTGAGGAACCATTCCTTGCGCGCATTTAACCAGCATCGCTTACCTGCACCTAACCTGTCTCTACGTATTTATGAATATATGTATGTTGGGCGAATGTAACAGTTTAAGCCTACGCTGAAGCTAGTAATATCCGCCGAACTAAGACTATAGAGATTGTAGCTATCCAAGAAACACTTAAACATCGTGTGCGACTCTGCATCCATAACCATATCTCTGCGTGCTTCCCTCCCTAATGTATACAAATTAAGTGCGATCTGTATTCATAAGGGTAAGGTGTAATATATAAATTTTAATATATGTACATTCATATATGTTAATACGGCTACGTATAGGGAATCGTCTCTATACGAAGTACTACAATTCAGTATTTCTCAAGTTCGAAAATTCGTTGTAAGCGGTATTTTAAAATACGCTCTAATTACATCGGTAAACGCGCATCACTTGAAAAATACAACATTATTGTAGAAAAAAATATTGTAATAATCAACACAATGATGTAACCCGATCGCAGATCTTTGTTAATTATTGTACGTTATCGCAGATAATATCAACAAGTTTTTTCCGTTGAATTGTTTCACATAAATGTAATGTATTTTCCAAATATCTGTGTCGGGACTTGCAGGACAAGATTGCAGCAATTGTTTATATAATCCTTTCAACATCCTTGTCTCTAAATAAGTGGTCTCGTCCATATGTACCACAGGCAAATTAGTGCGATAAAAAGTATTATAAGTTGTGTAAGTATTTACTGTGGCTGCATTCGTTTTCTCCGGCCTTCACTTGCCCTTATTGGGGTATAAGTTTAGTAGACAAGCAATTTAGTTTGGCATACACATTTATGACTAATTGGGGTTGCTTCGGAAGTAAATCCAGGACAAGTTTTTTTATAAATAAACTGCTACTAATACTTCTAAATACTAATTACGAGTATCATTTCTATAATTGTCCGTTTGGTTAATGATAGAGAACCTGTACGTGTTGTCTAGCCTGAATTGATTTTTGTTTTAGATAACAGTAATTTAAGCTTAGACATAAAGAAACTTATCGCTATGCTAGGTGTGGTAATTATAGACACAATTTCTGATATTCTTCATACAATTGTAATAATCTTTAGAACAATATTGTGGAATTATTTTTGCAGCAACCTTCATAATAAATTATTGACTAAATTTTTAGAACAATAATGTATTTAATGGAAAAATCGTTAACTACAATTGAACAATAGGGAAGTGTTGGGGCAAGTTGTAGCTAGTTATGCATCAATAAACAAATTGTACTTAATTGTTCTACAATTATTTGATGTTTTATAATGAGACTGGTGACCGACGATTGACCCTTATCACTTTGCATAAACGCTCGCACCGACTCACATACGTTCGTCTGCTCTCTCCGCACTCCACGCAAGCCAATAAAGTCAGAAAGTACGTCATTATTAAAGTTCGTCAGTTTCTGTGCGCTTCACAGGCGTTGGTGTGACAGTGGTCGTTCGTGTGTGTAATTCGTAATATATGCGCAAGCGATCTTATTGCAATAGTAACGCATCCAGCATATGTGTTTGGTTTCCGGTTGGAATGCACGCAAGCTTAGCGAAGTGCTGCAAATACGTTATATGTAATAAAATGTCGTCGATAAGTGAATCAAGGAAACGACCATTTTTTCTCTGTCGTGTATTTCAACTCACACACGCAATACAACTCTGAAATCGCTGATTTCATGCATTATCGATTTTATTTATACATACGAAGCTGCTATAATATGTACTATTCTTATTTTCGGTGTGAAGCGCACGGAAAGTGGCGAACTTTAGACATTACCCACGGCTACAAACGAGATTATAAATAATTCAAAATCTACTAAAAATTGACATATGAATCCCATATTACGTTGGTACATTTCTAAATAAAGACCCGAAATGTGTAATACACTAGTTGGTGGCCTATTAGAATACCAAAATAGGTGCTCAGTTTGGTATCTTGTATATACAGAAATACCTTTGAAATATATCTTATAGTGGCTATTATGTTAACTGAAAATTTTGATCTACCATTGACACAGTAGGCACAGTTCTGCAAATCCAGAAGATTGGAACATCCGCATATGCTGAGAGAAAATTACCGTCTCACGGAAATTGATTTTTCTCTTATAAATTCTCGATCGATCATTAGAAAACGCAGGTCTAACTACAACTATGTATATTGGAAGCTTCAAATATATATACATAGTTTTTTTTAATTATATAGAACATCGAAACCAAACAAAACACGCCAATCCTTGAATGTTGTTTTGACTACGGTCGTTGTTTTATCTGTCAAACTGCCATTCCTAAAATACCATCGTTGGAAACGACATTGTCGTACCGTTTCTTAAATTGATTAATATTGTTCCAGTTACGATAGAGTAAACGAATCAATCAAGGTTATGTGGCGTCCCCAGAGCGTTTACATCTTTATATTTTTAACGTTTTAATTGATGAGATGTCAAAGAGGGCAATTAGTCACGACGTTTTCTGTAAAAGCAACCCTCTCATCTTCACCGGTAGTGGGTTGGGTACGTTTCAGGAAGGTATTTTTAGGACAGACTGTATACGACGAGAGCTTCTGTAAAAGCGAAAGTACGCACATGTAGACGAGTAATAAATGATTTAGCGCCATTAGTCTCGCACGTAGACGTTGTCACCGTCTGCTGCGTGGCTTTTTTAAAATAGTAGTTGGTTATTCGGTAGGCGAACCGACGCAGTATGCACGCCTGCTAACCCTCCAACGCGACGTTTCTTTTGGTTTCGTATGTACCTACGCACATTATACATGCCTATTACAAGTGTGTCGGTCATGTTATGCTATTCGTTATGGAATCTGTCTTGATTAGTCGGTTCATTAGCGCGGCGTTGGGAACGCGTTGCGTTGAAAATTTCACGCCTACCGAGCTCGTTACGGAACTGCTTGGCTTTTCAACGCTTGAGCTTAACACCGGTATTTATATGCGTAAATTTTGATGTGCGCGATTGAGTATGACAACCGAATCATAGCGCTTTAATTGACTTTATAATGATAATAGTATGAAAATTTTTAACACCCGCTTTCCATCAAAATATAAGCTGAATTTATAGGTGTGACTTCACGCATATTATACATTTCCATTGATAGTACATACGTAAAACTCGTAGGAATCTACAAAAAACCGTTTTCTGTTCCAAATAAAAGTACTTTTAACGGGCGAAAATCCGCATTTTTTAAGTACATCTAAAAATTATTCTTGAACTCTAAACTCAAACAACCTTAAAATCTATTCAAATATGTGTCCCTTACACATCAAAGTGAAGAGTTATTGAACGTGTACCCTCTTCGATTTCTTCGTTTTATTATACTGGTACCCCAAATTTTGTGTTTGGGGAACCCGTGCCACATTGCTTCAAACCATGTTAGTATAACTTGCTGCACGTATTACTCAACCAACGCTTAATTAATTCAATAGAGTAGGAAGCACTTTATTTCTTCAAGCATTTGTTAACACATTTAAAGGATGCAAAAGGATTTAGAAGAGGAGAGACTAACGAAATATTATGTTAAAGCATTCACATTATGGGTCCTTATTTAGAAACCATTTGTTTTCTGGAAATTCCGATACGCATATTCTCTAAATATATTCCAAATGGTCACAGTAAATATTACATGTGTTAAAGCACATTAACTCAACCTAACTTGACTATGAAGTAAGCAAGGAGTTGCTATTGAATAGTGGTTTCACGTTTCGAACAATGTAACAATTTATCTAAATTACTTCAATTCTTTCTACTGAACGTTTAAACAAAGCAATCGGGTATAGATCTTTCTTGGTTAATTTTTTGCGTACTCAATGTAATTCTTTCCCTGCAGTGATGAAACCCTTATTATTTACAGGTAACACAAATTTTTTTCAGCTTCAAGATACTATATTATTCTTCCGTGCAAGAAGAGGCTGCTGTAGAAGGCTGTAGAACGCTGACAAAGATTATAACAATAAACAAGAGCAAATTCTTCGATGCTTCCTTGTCTTTGTTAGTCAATGTCCGAACGTAGTGTAATTGTTTTTAGCAAATAAGTAGCTCTCGCCATCGTCGGGGCTGGTGCATAGAACTCCGGTCGTGGCAGATGTTTTTAAATTGTTTTTCGCAGATTTTCGTGGCGTTTGCGGTGGAGCATACTTTCATCTCCAATTTCTTGTGGCAGATGCGAATTTGTTAATTAAAAGGTGACATCCTGTAGATAACTGCAGCTGGATGAATGACTTAAGCCTTACCTTTTCTTCACACTTTACCCACTGCTTATACCAACTTTTTTTCCAGCCATTTGTATACGAAGTAGTCACAAATTAATTCTGTTTTACTGCTCATTGGAGTGTTTTTTTGAATTGAAATCCAGGCCTTGTTGTGGTTCTGTAACGGTACGTACAAATTCGAAGATTCTTCCGCTCCTCAATGTATCCTTTATATGTTTCAACCAAGTCCATTTCTTATGTTTTTGCCCATAGAACTTGATGGAAGTGTTCTTTTCCTTAATTACCGCAATGCGGCATGACTTAGCGTGCTCCATACTTTATAAAATTTGATTTGTTTGAACACATTATTCAGTGATATTTGTTTTAAAAAGTAAGAAACTACTAACGATTCCTAAACCAAACAAGTCTTAGTTAGTCTTGGATTGTATATAAATGGCTTCAAATTACAGACTAATTTCTAGTACGTACTATAGGATCGCGTTTGACTGTTAGCGTCACCAGTGGATATTGGGGCGCGGCGTATCTACACCCTAGAAACGTGCATGTGACCTAGCAACCTTGACTCATTAAGTAGCCGTATTTAATTTGGGAGATATTATTTAGACCGAATAGAACTATTATCCACGTGTTTAATGGAAGAAATGACTAAGTTTGTAAGTTAGAGGAAGAAGGAGACGAGTTTTCTTTTAATTTCTTGGAGATTGTTATTGGCTGGATATATATGTAGTGAGTCATTGAAGTGAAAAACGTCAACTGATTAATTTTTATTATTTTAATTTAAATATTTGTAACATATCAAGATTTAATCCAACATTTGCAGAATTCGAATTATTTTTAGTTATTATACGAATTGTGGCATTTTGATCGTTTATATTATTGATTCTTTATTAAAAAAAACTTCATCAATGAAAGCAGCAAATTATTCTTACTACCGGAACACGTTTAGTATTAACTAATTGGCTTTAGAAGCCTACCTTGTTATTATTTTTAATAATATACATCTTGGAAATATTTTTTTGTAAAAACACAGAAAACTCATACACAACACACATTATATGGAATCCAACAGCCTAAATTCACAATGCCAATTCATTACATCAGAAGTTATCACTATGTCAATCACAAAAAGTATCAAACCGTTGAATTGGCATTCCTGGAAAACAAGTGGACAACTGGATAGATGGAAAACATATTTTTCGGCAACAAGCAGGCAACGAACATTTTTCGTAGAGTGCCTAGAAAGGAAAACGAGTACACAGGACAAAACTTGATTCGAAAGAATTCCAAAACAAACACTAACACAAAACATCTGCTGCAAGTAAACTAAAGCTATTTTAAAAATAGCGTTGAAAATAAATGGCAAGGACTTGAGATTATCATTTAATTCGATTTTTGGTTTACTGAAACATATCAACACACCAAAAAGACAAAGCGCACATGCGACCTCGGGCGAGTTGACAGTTATCCTATGTGAACGTATCAAAATACAAGTGGCCGAGCAGCGCTATCTATGACGCTACTCACACTGGTTCTACTAAAGTTGTTTGTTTACAGAAGGATTCTCAAATGAGGTTGTACTACGGAACAATGCGGTAATACAGTTGTAAAGCACAATCAGTTATCCCTCGCACGAAAATATAAATAATTTTCGCTTATGCGTGACATAAGAAATTGCTACCTTGATACTAAGCCTTTCCTGACTACTAAGGTTTTCGTTGGATGATTTTTACGATTTTACTCAAAGCCTAACACAGCAACACTGCTCCGAATCTACTATCAGGAAGGTCGATTTACAACTGGTCTGCAAAATTTTGTCGATGCTATGCGCAGTATGATTGTAGAAGATCGCTATGTGACTTAGCATGAGATAGAGTCATATCGAGGAGTACAATGCATTGGATTTTGGCTGAATATTTCGGTATGAAAAAGATCTGTCCTTGATCGATTCCGCATAATTTGACCCAAACACAAAAAATGGTTTCGTTTTAATCGGTATAAAGAAGTACTCAAAAAAATCGACAGAGAAACACGTATATAACATAAAACATAATAACAAGTGACGAAACTTGCTTATATAGGGCCGTAATCTAAGCAATAATCTACATGGTGTTCCCAGATGATCTGAATCCAACAAAGTTGTTTGTTCGTGAAGCACTCTAAGAAAACGATTGGTTGCTTCTTTCGTTGTACTGGCAAGCAGTGTTTTAGAGTATCCAAGAACAGTTCATGCTGAATGATGTACAACAATTTGTTTGCCAAGGTAAATAATAGACAACGTTGCATCATCCTTCGTCTTAACACACAGGACGTCAAACAATTTATTATTTCAAAGAGAAAAGAATCCAATCATGCATGATTTATCGCCAACTGCGAACAGAAGAAGATGTAGGGGCCTTCAAAACCCAACATTTTTCTTCGGTGATTGCTTTTGTAAAAATTTAAATGACTTCCCTCGTGCAGCAATAATATTCGACGGTTTCATGCACACTAGGCATTTTGTTTTTTTTTTTTTTTACTTTTTTAAATTGTAAGCTACTAGTTTCTTTATTTTTTCAGAATCTATTGAAGTTAGGAAGACATTAAACCATATACTCATTTTAATTAATATTACTAAATTAATGTTTTAGACAGAGAAAAATGTTACGACAGCCAACAACAATTTATACCCATTCGAAATGGAAGCACTTCTATTTTACACTGAAATGAAAGCAATTTTTTTGAATACATAATGAATTTAAAAATCTACTTCCACACAAAATTTCAAGGCACCCTATGATGATTTTAGATTTTAGAGTTCGAAAACAGTAAAATTTTATTAATGATTCTTTTAATAAAAATCTGACTAGGCGACGAAATTCAGAAGATGCTGAAATGGTTTTAACCAAAACTTAATTATTAATAAAAAGTTTCAAAAAGGTCATTTTTCAAACTTTATTGTGCAATGTTTCGTACACTCGCTCGTTACACCTGACTGAGGTAGCTCAAAATATAAGAATCAACAATATAATATAAAAAAAATACTTACAAACAAATTCAATTGCTTACTTGGATCTACTTCAATAATTATCAAACCTAGTTTGCAATCGCTTTAACAATTAACGAACAATGATGGAGTAACTGCCTGTATTCGACTTTATAAATTATTCATGTCGACATCACGGCCTACTTTGGATTTCACTTAAATTAAATGTATTTTTTGCCTGAAATACAATTATTACACATCCTTATAAGATGCTTCAATGCAAAAATTCAAAAAGTAGAACGAGATATTTCAAAAACTAAACAACTAACGTCTCAGAGGTTAACTGGCATCAATAGCACCCATACACTATCCCATATAGTGACTTCAGTTTGTCCATCTATCCAAAAGTAAAGGTCTCTCTAGCTGCTAAGAGCTCAATTTTTGGAGCAAAATTTCTTATTATGACCTATTATCCAGGAAGCGAGAGAATTAGAAGGATATTCTAAGTCCAACCAACAACGGTAGTGGTGTAACAAGACATTAACTTACCTTGTATTCCATTTTCTGTTTTCCAAGAACGTCCAAATTAATGCAAAATCTAGCTACAACAAGTTTCAGTGAAGACTAGGCATATCAAGAATGTAATTTTATCAATTAATAATCGTTTGTTTAATCTTCATCATCAGTATCATTCTCACTAAAATTTCACGTTGTATGTGGTATAAAACATCATCGAAAAGCTTAGAATCTACCGACGCGATTAAATAATGGAGGTAACTTGTGTCTGAATAAATTTTCAATAAGAATGTGTTAATCTCCAGCATTTTGCTTGCAATTCAAAGTGTGAGTCACGTATATTGTTCAGAAGTAGCTGGTTTCCAGAAAGGAACCACATAAACACAGCGTTCATGTATTGGTTTTCGTTTAAATTTCTAAAACTCATTTAAAAATTCATTTATTTCGTA
Source organism: Oryctes borbonicus (assembly GCA_902654985.2). Classification (NCBI taxonomy): domain Eukaryota; kingdom Metazoa; phylum Arthropoda; class Insecta; order Coleoptera; family Scarabaeidae; genus Oryctes; species Oryctes borbonicus. Next base: position 10,021,490 of record LR736867.1, read on the forward strand.
AAATCAAAATTTAAATTGCTGAAAGAATGTTTTAGAGACACTTCCAAACCACACGACCCTAAAATTTCATCTAAATAATTTCGGGAAATCATAAATTTCTAAATTTTTCCCCTTCCCAGAATATTACTTATTTTTTTTAAATACGTAATAGATGTTATTATATTTACTTTTTTGATTTTTTGTAAATCTCTATAACAGGAAGGTGAAGTTGGAAGAATGACTATCTCATAACGTTTTTACTAATAAGCATGTATGAATGAAATTTTGGTTGATACCATTTCAGGACCTTTTGAATTCAGTCCTTAATAAAACTGAATAATAATTTGCTAAAAATTTTACTATTCATAAACTCGAAAAATAACCCCTGAAAATTTATAAATGAATGAAATGAACTTCTGAAATTTTACATGAAAATACACTTTCTCGTCCACTAATTAAAAAAAAAATGCTTAATTTTAGTATGAATTATAAAGGATGCTTCCATTTCAAATGGGTTACACTGTATTAGGTACATGTAGGTATTTAAAAGTGTTCCAAGATTATTAAATTCCATCGTGCAAAATATAAGAAAAGTATATACGTCTTGATGATAGGCGTATCATTTTGTGTATTTCAAATACTTACGCGAATGTAAACGAACTACTCGAAAATGCTGGGCGAAACTTCTACGAGCGCAGAAACTCGAAGCACATGATCAAATGCAAGCAATCCTGCTGACCTATTTTTGGAGTTAGCGTAATATATATGGAAAATAAGAGTATAAAGGTGAATGGGCAGATGAGATTGCTAAGTTATCAATGTTCCGTGTATGATACGGCGTTATTATTCGGTGTATTAGTCAAAGTTGAGTGAAACTAATTAAATCCGCCAAAACTTGCAATGCGCTGCTATAACCTATGTGGTTGGCGGTGTTGTTTTACTTTATTTGCCGGGATAAAATTGGGTTCTAGAACCCGATAGACGCAAAGTAATATTCAGTACAAAACAAATAAGCGTATCTCATGCATGTATTCTCTTATTTCACAAGTTAAATTAAGCGAGCAAACATTGTTATAAGGGAAAAGAGAATAGCTCTCGCTTATATGTGCTGCGGAGCTACATAATGTGTAAGAAAATATTTTATGTTATGTGATTCTTCTTTTAAACTCCGCTTTATTATTCTAATTTTTGTTCCTATTATGCTTTTAATGGCAATTAAATAAATAAGAGTTCAATAAAACCGATTTAGGGTGAGCTATGAAAATCTTTATATTGCGACTTTTAAAAGAAGTTTTATTGTCGCTTTCCTCTTCTTGATAGCCCATCTGCCGCAGTCTCCTAACAATGTTAGATGTCGAATCTAAGCGTTCTGGAAGTAGTCCCTAATTCGCTGGTCATCCTCAGGTAGCATATCTTTCTCACAAAGGGTTTCACGCGCATTAACTAGATTTACTGCGGACACAAGTGCTAACACTGCCAGTAACTTCAGTTTGACCTTCAGATTGAATCTGGAAGAAGTATCCACGATGCTGTGTAGCTGTAAATTCTTCGGTAAAGCGCTTATCATGCCATTTTCAACATGTTTGAAGATATTGTTGGTGACACGGGAGGCATAAATTCTGTTAGCTTTTGCAGCAAACGAATGTAGGAATCTTTTGTTTTTTCTGGTAGTAGCACATACATGAATGGAATATTTCAATTCATGTACCAGTGAGCAGTTGACAAAACGAATGTCCCGTACCAATATGCGCTAGGTGGTGAAATATTTCTTCTCGTACTAAAAATCATCATTCTGTCGTTATTTAGTCCAGAATCGTACACCGAAAAGAATTCTCCATTTCTGTTAATGCGTAATTTTTGCGGAAACACAATATCTCTTCGTTGGAGTAACAAAGTCGGGACAGCTTCGCACTTTCTACGAATGTTCTCTTCATGCTAAAAAGTTTTGACAAGCATATCGCAGTAGCCTGGCTAAGTTCAATAAATATAGTAGAGATGACATGATACGATATGGTGTGTGTTTTGGGTAGTAATTGCGTTTTCAGATACCTTACTAGAAAGTTTTGATTTTCCATTTCTCTGGCAATTGCCGAACTGTTACGTCCTCCACTTCTTTTAAGAACAGCATCTCCGGGCGTTTTAACTTAAGGATTCCCTTTTTGAATCTAGAAATTTTACTGAATATGTAAGTTTAAAAAATGTTCCCAACGAAATGGAGAATAGCCAAGAAATTTCAAATATATTGCCCCACGAAAAAAGGGCAAAACATTTTAGTTAAAGGAGCATCAGAATTTTCGATCTGCAGTTATTCTTTTGCAATTTCTGCTAATAATGCAACATTAGAAACGATTTTCATGCAGTCTGATGAATGTACAGTGAACGGACAGCGGTAATAGATTTCTGCCAGTTTATGTAAAAACCTTATTAAGGTGTCAATTTAATTTAATTTGACTCCATTTGTAGTTTTATGGCAGTTATTCGAATGAAAAACAGTTACTTCATGACACAAAGAACAAATCAAAATATGAGAATTATTACTGATAAATAAATATTTAAACGTTTATTTTCTTCAATTAAGATTGTTACAGAAAATAGACTTTTAAAACTACATTTATTTTTATATTTATTTTTTAATAAGTATTCTGTTCTAAAATTTCTGGTGTACTCTTTTTCTCAAAACCTAATATGGTAACTCTAGGTTTATATATGTTTATTTAGAAATATATTGGAACAAGGTCTCAAAAAAGAAAATACGATAAATACAATAAATGTGAATTATAGACAATCCAATGCGGTGTTAATAAATGTTTTCAGATAAATCATAGAGCTAAAATTAATTGGCATTCACACCAAGTTATAAGAAGTATTAGAAGAATAAGCAAACATTCCTTGAAACCCAAAAGTTATCACTGGATCGAGTTAATCCAATAGAGCTGTAGAGTAATGCCCAGTTTATAACAAAATATTTCTTCTTGTTTTGCTAGTTATCGATAATTACATTTACATCAAATGCTTCCATTTTGAAAATTTTCAAAAAATTAATACGAGAAGTTAACTATGAGAATTTACAGGCGTATATTCGATGCCGAAAATACGCACTTTTATTACAGACTAGTTTCAAAGAGAAAGCAAAAGGCACGATACCGGCGCAATATAATTTTGAATAGCGAACGAGTGTCAATTTGAAAGAGAAACGTGTGTGGTTGCAACTAATATATACTAAAATTTTTGCTTCAAATTTAACGTGCAAAGATGACAATGGTAGTAATAAAGGCTCTGAGAGTCTAATTGTATTATATAAAAGGATATGGAACTTTTTTTATTATGTTTTTATGATTTTAATAACTGTTCTTCACAAAACTAATTACTAATCTAAATTCGCAAATGCTATTTACTGATCTAACTGACTTGTCTAACTGACACAATCGTATTGCTCAAAAGTAATAAATATATTTTCTTAATTTATTTAGTCTGCTAATAGGGCAATTTTACACATGTTAAAAAACTTTTCACAAGTAATTCAGCTGTTCCTTTCTAAGCCCGTAATATGCTTTATTATGTTGAAAGATTTTTAGTTTAGAAAGCCTCTTACCACTCCCAATGGCTAAAGTAGAAGAGGCAGAATTTTACGTTGTATTATCGAAGCCGACTCGACAACAGTTTGACAAATGCCCCTAATTTCTAATTCGCTTATTGGTTATCGGTTTCAGATTAACGACGGAGACAGGATTAGACGCTGTAACGGCAAACCTATTTTCCCAAACTAGTCCGATTACTACGTACAATAAGCGAGGGAGACTAGCTAGACATCCGATAATAAATAACCTGATCCGCTATTAGATCTACTTTACTTTCGACGTTGTATACAATGCAACAGTAACCTTCTATTAATCAACAATGGCATACGTTTTTCTAGCGGATCAAAAACCCGGATTGTATACTCGGGCAATTCTAACATGTTATCGTGCGCATCCTTAACGGCAGGTAGCTTTGCTGAATATTAGCTTTTATAGTTGGAAGCCTGTTCTGTCCTCGACGATGTTGCGGGAGATAAACATCTTACGACTCGCAACGCAGCTGACTGTCGCTCGATAATTGGCGTGAACTAAACAAAACGAATTCCGGAAAAAAACAAAACTGTGTCTCGTTCGACGGGTGAGAACAAGAGAACGATGACGGCAGATGTCTTAGGCGATTGGTGTTATTGTTCGAAGTGGAGTTTTCGTGCCGTAGACGATGATAAACTAACAAATCTGTCGCATGACGCTTTATTGGGATGAAGGAACAATAGACGAACGAACACCTGACGCACAGGTCTCCCTAAATCTCCGCCTATTATCCGAATAAATCTTAATAAAACGAAGTTGGCGGAAAGGGAATGGAGAAATGAAAATGTTGGGTTGACACATATCTGTATGTTTCCTAATTGAATGCCTGTGGGATTGTATGTTATTGTACACATGCTAGCCATTGATTCTGGTATAGTCAGTACCAACCATACTTCAAGAAACTATTAAAGATAAATCAATATTTACCAGTACGAGTCTGATTTCAGTTTTGTTGCAAAACATTTAGCTTAATTGTTTTTGCATACAAATACATACGTACCGAGTAACTAAATAATAAAGTAATAAATATTTCTACACATAAATATATAGGTTAGCATGAATTCAGATTTAATATTGCTTGCGTCATCTGTGTTCGATTGGTTTAGGTCATCATAATACTTTATATTTAATTTAATGTTGTTATTTACCATCTATTTTTCATCGTTAGGACGATATTTATTGCTGTTTTCTTTCTGGCGATATTGCTTTGGATAAATCTTCGGATATAGTTTTAGCTTCAGCGATTTTCGGCATTTTGGTTATGAGACGGATAGTGCTTGGTATCGACGTTGAACTCTTTCTAAATTATAGAAATTTTTGGTTGTTAATTCTACCCACCAAACGCTTTAAACTTATCTACATATACAGTAGCGCCTACGCTTCTTTTTACCAACTTCCATCTCAGGTATGTAACTTGTAATTTCTTTTCTTTAATTTGGATCCCGTTTTACTTTTCTTTATAGTCAATTTGTATTGAATTGCATACGTATTTCGTTTTAATTTTCACATAGATTATGTAGATAAATCGCGTATGTGATTTGTCTTCTTTTCCACAGCCAGTAGCGGATTATCATCACGTAGAATTTAACTACGAATTTACTGAATACACTTAAGATAACCAGATACCCCCAAATAATATCTGATATCATTAATAGTGTTCGGGACGCTCACATCATTTCTGTAAATGTCAAGATTAACACTTTACAACCATCTTTATACAAGATAAGCACTTTACCATCGATCAGTTTAATTTAATGAATTCTTTCTAAGTTTGTAAAATAGATGATTTTATTTGGTTTGATTAATCCGCTGGTGCTTTCGTGAGTTTGTCCAAAGCGTTTGACAGAGCTCACCACCATTTACTCTTGCACAAACTAGAGGAAATTGGAGTTAGGGGTGAGATCTTGTAGATAGCAAGCAGTAGTGGTTTATAATGCATTCGGTGTGGAGATTTCATTATCCTGGAAAATTACTCTCTTCGGTGTTCCACAGCGCACCACTCTCGAATCATTCTTGTTTCTTCCGTACATTAGTGATCTCCCAGAGTCATCCTTGACTTAGCTATTTTATATACAGATGACAGCGCATGTATTGTGTGAAAGCGTATCTATGGGCAATTGAAAAGTACAAATTCACACATCATAAAGCAAACAAATCACAACCGACTCTAGGATTTTTTTGTATAACGCAAATCCAGTCGAGTTCAAAATAAAATATGGCGAAAAGCAACTTATGATGGTTAGCAGACGGCTGGCCTTTAATTGGTGCAACGTCGTACAGTCGGCACAATATCTGTGACGGTTAGCCACGATCAGTAGAGTATCAGTAAGGTGCACAGAACCATACTTGTCTAACGTTGGGTATCGATTGGTCAGCAAAATCACACAAGCAAGTTAATGTTGAGCCAATTCAGTCAAATGTAGCCTCGATTGAAGATCAGTTGCCAAGTGTTGTGCCACGATCGGCAGACAATAAATGTCGGTGCATAACAGAAGTAACAGAACAAGTAACAGAAGAAACAGTTCATCCAAAGATCAGATAGGTGTGCAAGAAGTGTTGGGCCAAAAGCGTAAAATGTCCACACTTTCATGCCGACATCGATGCCAACGTCGAGCCAAGCGATCCGTGGTCGGTAGCCAACGTTGCGCCAGTCGTCTATGCTACTAGGGTCTGTATAAACCAAGCACACTTCCTCGAAGTGGTAGGTAATAGTAATTTATCCTATGTTGAGTGGTTTCCGCTACAGTTTCTCACAAAATGTTAATCTTCAGACTGCGCTACGTATTTTTCACGCGTGTGTTCATTCTAGGTTTCAATGATGTAGATGCGAAATGAATATTTGTGTTACAAAAAAGGATGCGTTAATATTTTTATTAAAAACTAGAGGCTCATCTAAATCAGTATTTATTTAAGATTTTAAAATGCTTAGCTTACCGTCAATTTATTCACTAGAATCCGCACCGTTTGTAAAAAGTAACAATGAACTATTTCAAAAATATAAACCGAACCACAGAATACAAGAAGTAAAGATAGATTGCACTTGCTACCTCTGCAAATTCATCTGTTACAAACTCAATGTAAATACACGCTTTCCAGGTCTAAAATAAAATTAATGGCATTATTATCTAGTCAGTCATTTTATACGGTAAATGATTTTTTAAATGCACATCATTTATTTTATATTTTATATTCACATATTCATACACATATGTTCGTTTCTATATTATATTAGCATACTTTAATGTAGTTGATGCATTTGCATTATGGAATAAATGGTTTATTATTATCAAATAGTGTATCAAATATCATTTGCCGTTTTCTTTTAAACCTAAACTATGAAGTGCATCTTTATTTCTACTATTTATCAGTAATAAATGTATCCTTGTCGATGAATTGAAAATCTTTACTTCAATAACCGTAAAGGAGGAACTGCTACTAAAAATGATTCTCGGTAAGAAGCTCTTAATCGTTTGATGTAGACACTGTGCTTTACATATGTAAGATCTAAATTAGAGTACGGATACCAGCCATAAATTATCTGTCGAAAACATACAGAGAAGGTTTCTGAAGCATTTGTTTTTTAAAGAAGAAGGCGTTTACCCTTGCAGAGGATATAAACACGAACTACTGATGCAAGAGTTCGACATTCTTTCACTCAAAATGTGACGACAACTACACCTTATAAAATTACTTTACAATTTAGTACATAATAAAATTGACGCTTCACGTTTGTTGGCTTAACTTAATGTTTTGTTCCATTGTTTTCAATTAGGTAGTCTCCTACCTTTTATACATTTTTTCTTTTAAACTACCTACCTGTCCACTTGTTTTCGTTCTTTTTTTTTGTAATAGAGTAATATAGTAAGTCCCTGTTTGATGTAGCATGGTTCATCTAGAGTGTATATCATTATTTTACAATGAATCGTGTGTCTTGTAGTGATATGTAGTTTTTGTATATCTATATAGAATCTCCGATGGACAATAAATTTATATTATTTGTTACAATTAATATTCTTTTATTGTGAAAAACGTATGGGCCAAACACTTCTAATAATCTAAGTTCATTTGTGTTTATAAGCTCTTTTTTTTTATTTAGTCACTTGAGTTATGCACTGAATCTGGGTGTTTTAATGATTTCAATTTACGTAATTAAGCTTTACAATATTTAAGATGGTTTATTTGCCTAATACTTCAAGATACCAATAATTGTTATTTCTTTATCTTTTATATGCTTCCTGTAAACTTTGATTGTATTTGAACTAAATATTTCCTTGTGCTTAACTAATATGTGCAATGATGTGCATATATTCTGATATTGTTGTTTGTTTGCGTGCATGGTGGTGCGTACACCAAACCTTACGTCAAATTTTGCCTCGTTTTTAACTTCTTAAGCGTATTTAAATGAAACTGCAGTGGCGTCTTTTTATGTTCAACTTACGTGATTCTTTTGAGGATTTGCTATCCGCTTGCTCAGGATGAAGCTCCGCTAGATTTCTGGAATGCCCCAAAGATCAGTCTGAAGGTAGACGGCAAGCATATGGGATAAAAGCGCCATAAATCTAATCTTTCATGTAACTATTTAGACCTTTATTAATTTGAAACGTTGCAGGGTATGTGATCTTAAAGTAAAATATGTCTAAGGTTACAATTACAAGGTAATCAAAATAGAAATCAAAATCAAAATAGAATAATGAACAATTAATCCTACTACTGGATATATTTTTTTACTTTTCTATAAGTCCCATATTTCATCTTGATTTAAACAAACACTTCCTCTCGTCATCCTTTCTATTGTGTTAATATTATAATCATACAAAAGATGTTCATTTCACGTTAAATGTACGCCTACTCTCCGAGAAGTTAATTCATTTCACGTATTCTTTAGACGGTTTCCCGTCTATTTTCATTCTCATTTAAACTGTGAGCAAACACGCCGAGCACCGCACGCTCATATCACAATACGACGATCGTTTTTAATATTTGCAATTCAAATCAACACGTCATTACAACGAAAGTATGTTAATTAGGAATTGTACGAATGGACAGCGGCGGTAAACTTTTCACTCTCTCACGTCGTCTCCGAACGCCGTCCATCAAGCAATACACGAAAGGAACATCCTCGCGTCCCTACGCGGTTCCCGTCTTCTCTTACGGATGATTGTGTGATGAGTTCCGCGCGCGATGTTTTTTTCGTATTTCTCTCCTTTTTGTTTCTGTTTTCGTTTTCTCGGACCCTCCGGTTAGACCCGCAGCGGCTTCGTGCGGTCTGGCGTGTAACATACGCAACATCAGGTAGAAACGGAGAACGATCCGACAGCGACAACAAAGACATCAAACCGCCGAATACAAAAGGTGCACGCGGGCGTGTCTAAATATTATTTCGCAATAACGTGTTCATTATGTGCCGTCGAAGCCGGTGCGTTTTGGATGATTCAGGTACGACAACGCAGGACTATGTGTATCCGTTGTTTGTCTGCGGGGTTAGCGAAATTAAGTTTTCATTAGGACGGTGAACAGCTGGTCGGTGTTGAGCGATGAGTGGCAAATGTGGTTTGACGGTTTGACTTGATGCTTGGTTGGTTTTAAGAAGATTGCATGGGGTTTAATCCTATAATAGGGAATGAATGGCATATATAATTATAAATATTTACATGCTGCGAGGTTAGCAAGTTAAGAGGAGAGTAACAATCCAGTTCGAACTGGTTTACCATGACCATAGTTTTTGGGCCAACAGCGCTTTATAATCAGATTCTAAAATACCCCTTCAAATAAACTAAGTATTAGAGAGGAAGACTTAATTGTCGTCCAATAAATAAAGGTTTTGCTTTACCTTAACCCCTTTCATTTGAATGTTCATAAATCTAACAAAAAAAAATAATTTTCAGGCGTTAGACAACCGATAGAATAATAAGAAATAATATAATACACTGAAAAAAGTATTTTCTTAAAATATTATTGTCGATAAAGGACAGGTTTAAATTTGGCGAAGTTGCTGCAATTCGTGTTTGTTATGAATCCAAAGAGGAAAATAGGCCTGCGACAAATTTTAAGATTATAGAAAAAAATCGGAAAATGCCAGTTTCTTTCTTTTACCTCCAGGTACTTTATTTGTTCTTGCAGAGAAAAATTAAAAACATACTCTCAAGACCACATTCGATCTTCTACTTAATGGTGTAATCGAAATTTTTGTGACCTTTCAGTTCTTTCAGTCTTTTCTTATTTCTTATCGGCGTCATACTGAATGTTAAAACTGCTAGCATGCGTTAATTAACAAGAAATACATTTTATGATTGACTAAAGTGACTATGAAACTTCAATCACTTCAATTGTCGTTCATTAGTAATAGAGAAGTGCTGTATACCAATGAACAAAAACGAGGCATGTTAAGTATTTTTTATTCGTCAAACCGAAATACAACAATACCGCGAGGAAGGTATTTACAATTGTATGTAGAACGATAACATATTTGAATAACTGGTAATTTTGAACTGCCTATTATATGGTTCGTCTAGGATATCAGTTTACCTTGTAGTTCTTCGTTGTTTTGCGGGACATCAACTTTAAAAGCGCTCCCCATAAAAAATAATTCAGGGGACTTAAATGAGGAAATCTCGCAAGTTATACAACAATTCCACTTTTCTCAATCCAACGGTTTGAATGCTCTTGACTTAAGTAACACAGTTGCCGCATTGTGAGCTGGTGCGCCGTCTTGTTGCCATAAAATGTTGTAATATGCTGAAATACTATTATCTAAGAACTAAATGGTAAAAGTATCTTTTTCTATTTAACATTTCTGCATATATTTCTGGTCTTGTGAGGTAATTTCCTAAAGTGCCCATCCAAACGTTGGTCCCTAAGTAACCCACCCCCGGTGATTACAAAACCAGAATTATTGGACCTTATTTTTTGAGCGGTAATTTAACAGGTGAAATCTATTAGAACTTCTTAAATATACAGATTATGCTTGTTCTAGTGGAAGAGGGGCGGTTGTTATACGGTTTCAGCAGAACGAGGCTTCATCCCATTATGTATTGGACGTACGACAACTATCATATTTTAGATTTTTAGAGCGTGTTTTATTTAAAATTTCAAAGTTGAAGGTGCCATCCGGTTAAATTGAAAGTCCGATTAAAATGACGATATTTCCACATTAGACCTCATACTCAGCTACCTACTGTATTATTACTGAAGATATTTAGATGTTTCCGGATTTTCCACATCACTAAGCTTTAGATTTTGTCCTCATTAGCCTTTAGTGTGTGCATGGTGGGTGTAGAGAGTTCTATGACTTTATACTATCACCCCCTCGCCGTAAGTATGTGAAGTTATGATGGAATTTTCCAGCGTACCCTTTCCTAATTTTGCAATAAGCCTTGCTTCCCTGGTGACACAACATTTTCTTTAAATTGCACGCTTGGTCGGAATAAATGTTTGCATTCATCCAAAATAACCCGCACTGAGTACAGATTTTAGATACCACTTAATGGTTCGGTTCCACTTGAAGGTTCGGATAATGAGAAAGTTAGAATTATGGAAGATACGCCCTGGACACTATATCAAACGCCATTACGCCAGATTCCGTTACAGATTTTAGCATACTGCACAGAAGTAGGCGATCGCCAGTTTGAAGATCTTATGAAATAATGTTGTTTACCTGTTCACACATCGTGCTGTAGTGTTCCTGTACATAAAATCGCTCTTTCATTTCTTTTTTTATGTTAATGTATTGTAATTATTGTTAATATCTTGTAGTTTTTGTACTTGTACTAAGAAAAGTACAAGTAGCAAATTTCATAGCAATACCTGCAATATTATTGTAAATATTTAGGTGTTTCCAGAATTTTGCCCATAACAGTGTATCTTTTTCGACGAGCGACGGCAAATATACATGAGATGTCTTTTTCACAATTTGGTAAAAAGCGCTGTTGTCTATTCTAGGTATTAAAAAGATTCATTCAGAAAAGAGTTGCTTATAATTAGAACCTTTGCCAATGATTTGGAATTGTCTCGTCAAATATATCATCACTCACTTTCCATACATATCCTAATCGTATAAAAAATTTAACTGAAATTTAATTATTTATATTAGTGTTCCAGTTATACGTTCATATTTTCATTTAAACTTGCAATATTTCAGTATACTTTATATTATAGCTTTAGCTTTCAATATTTACATTTTTTAAAACGATCTTAATCGATTGACCCCCTAATGCTGCGACTCTGTTTACTGAGAAGAGCTAAGGTTATTGAGATACGTTCTACTGTACTTATTTTCAAATGGAAACAGTTCGAGATTGCACCTTGCTGGAAATGAAATTTGCTTCAATTTAGAGAAAAGCTGCGAGGAAACCTTTAGAAACTCGGCACAATTTCGTAAATACACATCCAAGCCTGGTACTAGGCCTTTCTTGTAAGTCGTGCTTTTTCGCGAAATTAAAATTCATCTCTTGCACCCAGCAGACGGTAAGACAACTACAATAAAGACAGCTTTCACGAGCGGCTTGGAAGAGAGCGCTGGTTCTTCGCCGACCTGAGCAGGCGGTGGAAATTGAAAAAGACAAGAGACAGGTGGCACCAGCCACCCTTCGGGGCAGCAATTAACTGCATCCATACCACGGATTCGGGCAGCGGGCAAAAAGGCCAAGATAAGGGGCCTGTCACCCTCTCTTGCTCACTTTAATATATTCTGGATGAAGTGATACGCAAACAGTTGCCCTTCTAATTTACGGGTATCGGTTTATTTCGGTTCGCAGTGCCATTTAATGAATTCTTCGCCGTTGTCTGCGTACTCTCGCCCTTCGTACCGCTTTGTAAAGTATGTTAGAGACGGTGGATGAATGCGAGAAGACAGGAAGATAAAAGAGAGGAAAGAGGATGTGCAGACAACGAATTTATTGCTAACTAATTGCCTTACCGAGAGGTGAATATGGATTGAATGATGCAATTGCCCGTTTTATTAATTTGTTTTTAAAAATTTATAGAAAATATAAATAGTTGTAGCGCTTTGTGTAGAAATTATGTTGTCTACATTAATTACATATAGATAGGGCAAGATCCTATTCTAATACACTTGATTGTAATACGTTATAGAAAGCAGCTTTTTCTCTGCTAATATTGCCTTTAAGAGGTTGTAATGGACCCTTCAAAACGTTTTCCCTTTTCTTGAAATACGTCAAAGCTAGAGAAGCTAAAAAGTTTTGGAATGTGAACTTGCATATTTCACATAGGTTAAAAAAAATACTTTTACGCTTATTCACGATTTGTACTTAACCTACGAGAATGCTTCAAAAAGATTGGTAACAAAGTAGTAGTGGTATGCCGCTGGTACATATCACTTCTCCACATAGTCACCACCGTTGACGAAACGTTTGTACCAACGAATAGAATCGGTATAGAGGAAATCAACGTCAAGATTGCGGAGACACATGAAAATGGCTTCCTAAATTTTAACATCGGTTCTGAAATGCCGACGTCTGAGGTGTTTCTTCAACAGTCCGAAGAAATACAAATCACTGCTAGTATATAAGGTCGCCCCACAGGTGAAGAATTCAATCAGCAGCGCACCCTAATAGTCACTAAGCCCGGATCCCACAGCAAGTTATCCTCATAGTATTGCATTAAATGTTTGAATGGTGGTTAGTACATAAGTCTTCACAAATAAATTGAAAAAAGATGTGCTTTTAGGATTTAAATTATATGATCTCTCTATCACGTATTCGTAACATGCAACCCCGCACTATTAAATATTATAACGGATACTCAAATGACGGGTACTTTTTTTTTCTCATTTTATATCAGCATATTCAAAGGGAAATAATTTTATACTACGAAATAGAACAAAAAAAAAACAACTCAAAATAACAAACATGCCAAAGAGAACTAGAGAGTAAAACCAAGAATAACTATTTATAAAATAAATTGCGGGTATAATGCAGAACTAACATCTGGACTAACCTTTTCATGGCAGCAATGAGCTTATTAACGTTGATTTACACACAGCAGTAGCGTGCCAGTGGCATACCGGTGGTAACCTTGGTGCGTCAGTCAATATTACTCACATATTTTGCCTGTTGAATATCAGTACTTTTCGAAATCGCAAACTTTATGGGCACAAAATCGGTAATGAAAATATATACGTATATCGAGGATATCGAGAAGACTTATATGTTTTTTATCGTTTTTATTTAGATGCAGAGATAATCACGTTGTTCCTAAAATTCTTGCTATCAAATTCCTTCCGCCAATCAGATTTTTTGTCGCGCAAGTTTTGCATTGGACCTCCGCTTCTATCAATTTTTACCATTTACACTTAGAGCTATTGTTCATCTTATGCGCATCTGATTGGAGTACCCTAAACCACATTACTTGTCATCAAGACGAAAAAAAAACACCATCTCAGATCCCTAGAAACATATCACGCCTTTGATGAGGTTGCTGCCCTCTCTAAAGGTCCTAACTTTGGAACTACGTCTAAACGTATACTTTAAGAAGACATCGTTACTGGCATCCGCTCCTGTCGATCTTTCACCGTAGATACCATTCGCTTTGAAACATACAAAATCCTTGCATGTTCCAAACCTTCGAAATTAAGTCTAAAGCCTTAGCCTTAAGAATCCTGAAATCGAACCATAAAATTGCTATACCAGCAACCGATAAGGGAAATGCTACGGTGATCCTATACAGAGAAAGAGCAACAGCAAAAAGTCCTTCCCTTAGTGCAAGACGGCGCCCATCAACTACTTAAACGTGATTCCACTTCCCGAATTGAGTGTTCAATTATTAAAACATGATCTCTATTCCTACCGGTACACAGAGGTCACTATTAGCTAGTGACTCTTCAGCTACCAAGTTATACGGTCTCCCTAAAATTAGCCAACCGAATATCCCCCTACCTATTGTCAGTACTAGCAATAGCCCTACTTACAAATTATCGAAGTACCCTTCTGGAATTTTGCAATGGATGCACTGATTCTCTCATCCAAGATTCCCAATATTTCGTCAGACGACTGACGACTTCACCAAAGTTCCCATACCCATACTATTAGAGAGATTCTCATCTTCAATGATCAACCAGATGATCTGGCTGATTTGGCTGAAGTTCGCCTTTTTTCTACCTATTCCAAGTTTCATAGTAAATATCACGAACAAGTCTCAGACGCAGCTATGGGATCTCCTCTGTCCCCTGTCGTCGCCAACATCTTTGTGAAAGTGTTCGAACAAACTCTACTACTTCACAATCTTAAACTTAAGCGTTGGTTGATGACATTTTTATCATCTTGACTTATGGACACGAATCGAATAATTTCCTATCGTTTCTGAATTTTGAACATAATTTCACACGCTTCACCATGGAGGTCGAATCAAACGGTTACCTTTCTTTCCTAGATGTTCTTGCACACCTGTCGGCGACTAGACGGTGTGGTGGGACATTCCGTTTATCGAAAACTCACGCACATGAATAGATATTTCAATGGCCTCTCACACCATTATCCAACCCAAGAAAAGCGGTGTTGTCGATTCTCTTATCCAAAGCACCATTTCCACATCTGAACCCAATTCGCTTCCTTCAGAACACATTATCGAAACACTTGATCCGCAATAAATATTCCAGGACATGTTTGGCATATGCAGTTTTCCACTGTTTGTTTACTTCGCGGATACTACGGTTACAAATACAATAATTACAAAAAACAATATAATTCATCACTTGGTACTGAATCAACGTGATATTGACACGTCACTAGTGTGAAAGAAATTGACCTTTACTGATCTCATCATCATACATCATGCGATTCCTCTCTTTTATGCCTTCACTTATAATGGACAAATTTTACAACCATGCATGTAAAATACACACTACAATCACTGTATTTCTAGCGGAGTTTCCCGAGCTGAATGTATAGGCACAATAAACACGAAACTGTGATTCAATAACACTAATATTAGTGATACATTGTACAGCGCTTGATCCTTCCAGAAGGACGATTGTGCATGAAGGTTGGCGCTACTAGAAAGATTCGCTCTTCCTACAGCTCGGTACCTCTAGCAGGACTATCCAGACAAAAAAAAAATAGTTAATAAAACCCAATTCCTAAAAGTAAGTTTATTCTGCGATCATGTTAATAAGTAGAGTCTTGCATAAATACATTTTTCCTTATCTATCCGTATTTTTACTATCCATAATCAATCCGTATCCCAACCTTATATGACCCACATCCGTAGGGTTATCCGCAGTCGCACGCACAGCATTTCCTCATGCACAATAATATCTGCGTGTGCGCAGGGCTCTATTAAGAAGCTTTACTATAATGTTAATAAGATTTACAATTAAGTAGCCTTTTCATATTTATCTTCGGGAGCTCTGAAGATTGTGTCGTTGTGAGGTATTTCAAACTGGTCACTGGAAGAATAGATGAGTCCCTTTATTCAGCGGTGGATTGTGCACAAGCGGAACTTCATCTACTAAATTAAGCGCTTAGTTTGCAGTGGAAATCACTGCGACGTCCGATGAATCCGATAAATTTGAAAATTGGGAAGAGGATAGAAACATTTGTAAGCAAATCATTATAGGCTATGGTTACAGGTTATTTAAAGTCACTTTAAATCCAAAGTAAGTTGTAACCTTAGTTAGTTAGACGGGTAAAGTTCAACTTAAAGTTTGTCCTTGAATATTAAATTGAACTTTAACTTTAAATTTATTATTAAATCGACCATAATATGGCTAAAAACATAAAATTTTGCGCAACATGTACTTGATTCATACAACAAAACCAAATTTAAATACTAATAAGCTGTAATAAGCTGTACTACTAATAACTAAAAATAACTAAAAAATAAAAAAAACTAATAAAAAAAAATAACTAAAAAATAACTAAAGCTACTAATAAGCTGTAGATATAAATACATAAATACATAAATTGTGAATAATTATGGGGAATAAGAAAGAGATGTTCAAATACGCGACCG
The DNA here is from genome assembly GCA_902654985.2 of Oryctes borbonicus. Classification (NCBI taxonomy): domain Eukaryota; kingdom Metazoa; phylum Arthropoda; class Insecta; order Coleoptera; family Scarabaeidae; genus Oryctes; species Oryctes borbonicus. Next base: position 10,038,043 of record LR736867.1, read on the forward strand.
TTCACTTCTGATTAGAAGTGCGTGTTTACGTATTTCAAAGGTTCTTATTATAGCTCGGAAAAGACGAATTTGAATATTCATGCCTGTTGCGACTGGATGTCTTGATGGTTCCGATGGATTTGTCGATGGCACGTCTCTTATTCCGAAGTTCAAAGAACCATATAACTATTAGTTATAATGTGAAATTGAAGAAAAAAGGACACTCGCGAAATGAAACACTTTCGTACTTAACGCTTCATACGTTTATTAGCTAACTAACAACTAAAGAATCGTGATGAGAGTCTATCTGTTACATTGCTTGTTGTAGACTGCTTCTTGAATACTTCTTCGGTACTACCTGAACACTATTTAAATGAGCGTTGTTCCGCCCACAATTCCATGCTGACCAATGATGTGCAGCAAAATGCAATTTATCTTAAAAGTACAATTATACTATGGGTAAAACCGTAATTTCTAAATTACAGGGAAATTTGTCGATAGCTATCATTTAATGTGAGACATTCAGGTTGTAGCCAATATTACTGTTAGAATTATTATCCCTAGCAGGTAGAATTGTCTGGGAACTTCACTAAATATTAAAAATTCTTACTCTAAATCATCTACAACCAGATTGAAATGTGTGCAGCAATATAAATTATTAAATCTGGGTATTATTGGAAATTCCGAATATCAAAAAGGTTTCATGTGCAATAAAATAAAATAAAGTAATAAATCTTAAGTCTAAATTTTGCTTAATTGCTATGTTCCATGCTTATAGGTGTGTCTGAATCCAAACAAGGATTTGCTCCAGGAATTATATGTTTCTGAAAAATCGAATTGTCTTGTAAAAATTGCGATACGTTAGTTGAGAAACTCTGCCATAACCGAACATGATCCGGTTGTTATCGAATGCGTTAGTAGACAAAAGTGTGCTCTTCAGCGTTTCATCCTGTTAACAGAATTACCGCTTTAAGATTGAATGTGAGGGTGGTAGTACCGCAGGTACATGCTGTCTTTCAGTGAGACTATACAATCTTATCATTAAAACGACGAAGAGAGAAACTTACGATATAACACGAAATTATTATATATAATTATATATAAATTATTATTATTATAATTATCACACTTTCAACGTTTATCGGAATACGAACCTAACGCACATGTTTTTGTCTAGTCTAGTGTCCCGCGAGCTGCAAATTTATAAACCCTTGCAAACACCCTACAGTTCCTGCATAGCTCACGAAAAAGTCTTTTAACCACTGTGAACATCGATGTTCTTTGTCAGAAATGTTACTTTTAATTTATGAGAATTTTTTGTCGCGAGAATATATCCTCTCTTTCTTCAGCGACCGCCTAAAAATAGGCATCGTATTTCTCCAGCGATGCATCAAGATATAATCTAGGAAGCTTAAACATCCGTTCCGAACGAGATTAGTTTATAATATAACGGTAGTTTACGATCCAGAAACAAAATATAGGTATGAAAAACTCTTCCTGTCACACTTATTACTTACGCTATAGAATAGAATTTTTGTAGGGGGAATTCGAGAAATGAAAACAGTAGGAATCCGTGAAGTTATCCGTTCGCGACTAAAATTAACCGTTTTTGAAATAAAAATAGACAAAATAGACGAGGCGCACAGTTTTTACAATCTCTAATTATAGATTCGGTAATAAATCGTGCCCGAGTGGAAAACAGAGAGTTTGGCTTGTCGTTAAATCACGTTTTCGTCCGTACACTGCGGCGTTAATAACTTTTATCGAATTGAGAGATAAGTTAGATAGATAAAAACCTTCCAGTTCATCGCTGCATTCGTTCCATGTACTTACCTAACCTGTACATTTGAATAATTTATTGCCAGGACGTCCTTATTTATATCCCTAATAAAATTAAACATTGTATTTACATTTTACCGTCGGTACGATGAATTTAAGTTTAATTTAACTTATCGAAAGTCGAGCTGGATGATGCGCCGTAGGGCGAACGAACGTCGAACGTTCGACGATAGTTATTTACAGTTATTGCCGAGGAATATGCAGCGTTCGATACGTCGAGGCCGATCCCGTACAAATGTGACAATAAAACTATCGAAAAACGTAGCTTTTATTGCCTGCTTTTAAGATTAAAATTTATATATACGAACATGAACATGTCGTACGTGTACCTTTAGTTTATAAATCGAATGCGCACAGATATAGGCTGTAGTTTACAGAGGTCGGCGCGCATTTTACATCTTGTAGCGACGTAAAACGTCGATCGTACCAATGCCAATTAATAGAGAACGACAGGCATTTTTATCTCAGCTCTTATCAGAAAAAAAATAATGAACGGCAGTAACATGTCCTTGACATACAATTTTGGGCAAAATTATGGCTTTTCAAAGAAATTAAATATACTTACAATGTGCGTTATTGGATGATCAAGTAGAGCATTTTCTTTGAGAAAGATTTACTGTTATTATTATTATATAATATAAATATTCGGAAATATTGGCATTTATGACAAATGTTTAAAATTAAAGGTCGACATTTCCATATGTACTCAATATAGCTATTAAGTATAGACGGGACATTAGAAACAGTAGCACTATTTCGTTAAATATCTTCTGGTTAAAAAATTTTGTTTACCACATTTACCTTATTGTTAAGAGATTCATCGATATATTCCTCAGCGACGTTCGTCGATTTCCAGCCTCCTAACCTCTTTAAACTGGTTATATCTCCACCAGAGTCAATCAACATCTTCGCAGAAGATCGACGAAAGCAGTCTCCGATATTACTCTGCATGGTTCGGCAAATTCAAATAAGTAGCAACTTTTTTTTGGACATTTTTCTAAACTGATGTATTCCTACAACCTGTCTTTAAACTTTTCTGTTCTGATATTTCAAGGAAAATCTCACGCTAGGCATGTTTTCTGGCCTATTACGGCAACCTTAATTATTAAATGTTTTTCATCTGCTTCCTGAACAAATTTGCTAATTCCCTCTTTCGTTAAAATTTTGGATTTTTTTCGTCTGTAACCTTCACCTTTTAAAAATGAACGAAGTTTTGGAAATTTAGGTATATCCATACCACGTTTAATTGCAAGGGTTGATTTCAACATTGAATAATAAGATTTCACCTTGCTAAAAAGTATGCCATAATAACATTTTCAGGAAAAGCGATTGTAGGCTAATTTGCTGACTAGCGGGCTAGTCTGGGCAGTGAATACACTGCCTCCACTAGTTCGAAAGGAGTACCAGGCGGCCAATCTTCACATCGTCCGGAAATGTTAGGATTCTCCTCCTAAACAAACAATATTCTGCTATTACAAATGATAGTCAAGTATTGAAAGGAAATAACATGTTACGTATAAGTCAAATAAAATCATCGAATTTAAATTAAATCAACGACAAAGTAAAATAAAATAAAAATTCTTCTAACCAAATCAAAAATACTGTTGTCTGGAGTACACGTCATCGTTTCCTTCATTGCGTCGGATAGAGTCCATCTTTCTTGTTTTGAGAAGAGAATTCTCTGAGAAATTTAGATAAAATTTACCAATAGAAAATTGAACCTCTGACCTAAAATTATATTTATGTAGCTACTGTACTTCTTAAAGCGTCATATTCCTAAAATCAGCCAATGGTCGCATTCAGCTAAGCCCCGTGTTGCAGCGCTGCAAACTAGAATGTACCTGCACGTGCCAAAAGGATTCCAGATGACATCAACTTTGCAACCATCGTTTTTTTTTTTCAGCGAAAAATGTATGCGCTACATTGTAGCGCTACAATATAGCGTAAATAAATTCTTAGCCTAAGTAATCAAACAAATGATGTTCATCTCAAGACAATTTTAATCACTGGATAAACATCCGTATTCAACAAAGGATACAGAAGGTTGCAAAATAAATGAAAACATATTGAAATGAAATTCTATGTTAATAGCATATGAAATGCAAGGAAGGATGCTTCTAGCGTTGCCAGTATCCAAATTAGTACAACGAATTCTCTTTCATTTGAAATTTGATTTGGTACCACTTCCAACAACGACTAAAAGCAACATGATTGTAATATTTCAAGCATAGAATTTAGTTCATCTTCTAAGTATTTACCTCACTGCATCCGAAAATAATCTTTGAATTCATCCAAGATGTATCCCCGTATGATAACTTCAAAATATTAGATCTGCGGCTGCATTATTTAATAGCGTACTATCGTACATAGGTAATAGCATCATCAACTACTATTAATACATATTCACAAAATAGGGGAGTCTTGTATATCCTACATTTCCAAAAATGTTGAAAAACCTCACTTTTAAAAATGTTGAACGGACCTACGGTTGACAATGGAGATTCACGCATTCTCGAAATAGCCGCTCTGGACTTATTAAATAAACTTGTGTGGTGCCAAATGTAGCGATACTTTAGTGTTGTTTGTCATACTACCCCAAATCCCTGCTACCATTATTTATCATTTAAACATTTATAATACAAGAATTATACCGTGTTAAAACTGCGGAGAAGCCGTTAAACAACTAAGGACTTATGTTAGTCGATGACGGTGCGGCGTTGTTTTCTAACACTGCAATGTACAATGCTATTTTGTGTCGAATGTGATCAATGATTTAGTGACGCATTTTTATCAAACACTGGACCGCGAGGTCTTTTCCTATTGGATGCTCAAATAAATCATTGTTCTAATCATTTAATGGAATTTGTTCTTATCAGTAAGGACGTACATATACTAACAATCCCCATGACCAACCGACATGATTTACCTCTGAACGTATAAGAATTTCATGTTTGAATCTCGTTTGTTAGGAAATTTTTCGACATCATTTACTCAAAAATTATTTTGTTGATCTTGTTAATAATGGAACTATGTGCATTATTAAATTTAAAGCATGATTTATAATCTCTTGATATGTATGAATTTTGCCTTTGGATATCATTTGCCAGAAAATGTTCCGACTTTGTATTACAAATTAACTTCGCTCCAAGTACGTGATCTAGAAATCCAGGGGCATTCCAAAGGAATTAATTACTTTTGTACGTTCGATATTTCTTACTGTAATCATAGCATCGGTGTAACTAAACAAAGCAAATATGCCGACCAAAAATTCATTCGTTTGATTCGCTTCCCAATCTAAACGTTTCAAAGTAGTAGTTCAACCATGCGTGAGAGCTTGTGTACGAAGAGAATACGTCTAGAAATTCTTGTGGAGCGTGCTTCCACTAAACTACTTCTGGAAGAGGAAACTATCTAACTAGGAATAGTTAGGGCAAAGTTTCATTGAAAATTAAACTACGGAGAATAAAGGCGTGTTTTCGAAACGATCGCGATGCGCTTCTACTTGCATATTTTAATTGCTTCTTCAAGATGAATGTATTTCTTAAAACGATTAGCGGATACAGCGTAATTCACCACGACGGCCAATTAAAAGCATTTCTTGAAATAATTGAAGGATGTTTCTGGAATTTGGGTGAGCGATATTGTAGATAATAATGCATCTCCTAAATGTATTTTCAGTTTCATCGCGCCCTCGATTAAGCCGGAAACGGATATCAACTTTCTTATTTCAAATAGGTCAAAGGCAGGTTCAACGATATACAGTATCATCTATGTAGGAAGTACCACTTTCGAAAATTTGGAAGCATCAAAAAATAGTCGTTGTCTATGATATTTGTTGTTAATAGAGCTATTTTGCATTATTATGCATAGGTTAACCTTATATAACCATTATATCACTTTGGCTCAGGTTACGCAGAATCCTCAGAATAGCAGGACCAGAAGGTTTCTTTTTCTATTTGTGTAGTGAGTAGAGAACAGAGAAAATTATTAATGTCAACAATTTTCAAATTTTGGGGAAATGTTAACAATCTTGAAATTGTAAAATGGATGAGTGCAATTGTTTGTGGTTTTAATAAATTAATATTCTTAGTGGAAGGTAGTGGATTTTTTGTTCCTTTTGGTTTTAATTGTATCGTTTTTACAAACTTTTAAGACTCCACTAGCCTTGATTTGTTTTTCAATTTGTTTTTTCCTGAGAGATCATTACGATGTAGTGATGTTTCATTTGTTTAAAAATTCGTGTTATTACATCTTGTGTAAACACGAACAGCAGTCGCTATGCACATACAACGAAAATCACAATATCCCTTAACTCTTTACTACAATCCAATTTAAACGGACCAGCGTATCAAACTAATTTAAATATTAAATGAGAAATTACGCTGTCCACCCAAATTACCCAATGTTCAAATTACTTATTCAACTCCAATGCCTAGGCACAATCAAAGCATGATGATGAAGCTATTATGTTTACATAAAAAACGGCTCGGTGCTGCGTAAAAAAGGGGAATAAGAGTTCGAAGGGGAAAACGCAGGCATTCTACCACTTACCTGTTCTAGCATGCGTGGAAGGAAAGGCAACGACGCGAGCGACCAGATTTTAATAATAATCGAAAAAAGCAGCAGGTGTACGTCCGACAACAGAAACAGTTGATTGGAATGCGCGGACACGATCACCAATATTAAAGGATTCTCTCTGCAGTAACTTTAAGATGTGTTTAACGCATAGTACAAACTGAAACTTGAAAAAAGGGCGAGATAGAAGAGATAGTTGTAGGAAGATGAATTTAGAAAACTTTTTATTACCGTAGTGCAATATTGGTCACGTGTCTATCTAATTGTGAAATAAATCAGGAAAAGTAATTATTTTTATGATTCAAAAAAAAATACAGGAATAGTTGAAGTTGAAAAACTTTCAGCGTTATACCACTACAATAAGAAAATCGTTAATGAGACTATAGCATGAGGAAGGGTGTGTGTTATATAAATTAAAATTGCATAAATGAAAAGTTATTAAGGTAGGATTTAAATAAGTTTATTCTTTTACAACTTCCTAACGCAAAAACTAACTGACAATTGAGTTTATATGTATTCTATCAAATGTTTTTTAAATTTTAAGTTTATGGGCCAAAATAATAAATGCTTATTACTCACCTCCTCCAAATTGAAATAATGTTCGTAGTATGTATACAGACATTTCAAACGCGTTTGATCGCTTAAATCATACCAGGCTTTTAATGAAACTTGGTGCTAATCAATTCTCTCTTACTGCAGTCACTTTCCCAATATCACCTCTCTAATAGAAAACTATACATTAGCTATAATCGCCAAAGTTATTTCTCACTTGCATCTGGAGTTCCGCAGGGTGGCAATTTAGGTTCACTACTCTTTCTAATTTTGTAAATTATCTTCCTCCACTGTTAAATTGCGGCAAAATGTTATTCGCACATGCTTTAAAACTATGTTGAAAAATAAGTACCCACGAGCTTCGCCAGCATCTTTACAACCATTTAGATCTTCATAATCAACAACGGTCTCAATCTCAATACGTCAAAGTATAACGTTCTCTCGTTTTCACGCAAATCAACGTTAATGAACCATCCATATAGGATATAAAGGACTTGCGAGTGACATTAGACTGCAAACTTACCTTTAGCGCACACAGGACCAGCATTATTTCGCCATCTTTAAAACTGTTTGATTCCACTATACAGTATACAAAAATTTCTCGCTATCACATTCTATGATAACGCGTTATTTTTCATATATGGGTTCTAAATCAGAACAGGCTCCTTTGATCTGGTCATCGTTTTGTACAACTTACCCTTCTTCACTCGAAAAAGTTCAAAGACGTTTTTTAAAATATATTTATTTCAAACAATACAACAAATACACTTCCAGCGACCTATACCTGCTTGCTGTAATTCAATACTCAGCTCGTCAGATTAATACCTTGTTAAATTCGCATTTACATAGAATTTGACCTTTCCTTAAACAATAGTTACAGCTATAGTTTTAATATTTATACTTCCACTTTAAGTTAATTTTTAAATTCAGTTAATCTTGCCATCATTATTCTATTTTATTTATTTTTATTTTTTCAACGCAGGTTATTGTTTATATACTTTACACATTTATTTTTATTTTGTAAAACTATTTTGTTCTGCTTTGTATTAATACCAATGATAATAATTATTATTAATATAATATAATTTAAGGGGTTGGCGGTTCAGTGGTAAGGGAGCGTGTACTTGACTGGGCAGAGTAAGGCGTTGTGTGTTTGGGTCCCGCTAGGATCAAACATTTTCCTTTGTGAGTATGTGTCACCATTCGCAATTAACTGCTCTTCACCCTTTACGGCGAGGGGGTGTTAGTAACGAGGCCATGGAGCACTTTACATGCACAATTTACACAGTAAACTTTAAAAGCTTACACCCTCGTTATACCGTCACCAAAGTAAAAAAAAATAATAATAATAGTGGTTATTATTATTCTCCTATCAGTGGACATTTGTGGAAGATGGTAACAAATCGATTAATTGCCGTATAAATACGAATGTCGTTGAAACATTTATGGATAGAAGAATCTAATTAAAGGTACCCCAATCGAATAATTTGTCGAAATATTTGCAAACACCTCTACAATTGTGACCAGGGATCGCTGGCATTAGGATTTGTGAAGGTCGCAAGGATCGACTAACAGCTTAATTAATCAAAGAATTAATAAAATTAATAAATAAGTTACACTATCTGGTAGTCTAAACATTTAACCAACAGTCCGCTCATTGGAGAAGATTCAACCTATGATTGATATATTGGATGAATTATTAAATATCAAGGTTTTTGCATTCTTATTGTTTTATTGCGCTGTAATTGAAGTTTAAATCATAAATAATTACCCGTGATTTTATGGATAAATGACCAGGAGTCGCAACAATCATTCTCAAAGAAAAGGTATATTTTCGAACACTAATAATCAAACAGAAATTTAGAGTTTTATTGTTTTTCGAGTATGGAAGAAACCGAAACGCTAGCAGCGATATTTCTTATCCGTGGTTTACCTCCTACATAGACTAAGGCGGAGCTAGACGCTAAGTTGAGAGAGTCAGGCCATACAAGCATTCAACATGCTGAGCGCTGCGGAAGACTAATGTCAAAGCCGAAGAAATCGTCGAAGTGTCCACAAAAACATAGATTGAAACTAGCGGAGGTAGCTAATTACAAGCATATCGAAAGAAAGGGCGTATGCTCGCAGACATTGTGTGAATAACGAAAGCATAGTTTGCCTGTATGCGCGTCTAACCCAACAGACTTCGCGAAATTTGTTACTATGTGCGACTGTTGGATTTACCATTGCATGCCTGAGGCCAAACAGCAGTCAAAACAGTCTACAGATTTGGCGGAACCAACACATCAAAAAGCAAACGCGTTGCATCTACAGAGAAAGTCCTTTACCGCTTCAAAACACGGGACCATATTTTAGAGCGATAAACGAATCTTGTTGGTAGATTAGAAAAGAGCAGGGCGATTAACAGTGAATATTATGCTAACCTTCTCAGTAGAAACAGACAATCAAGGATAAATTACCAGATTTGGGGACACCTAAAAAATTCCTTGCTGGGCATAAGTATGGATCCAATATGTAAGTCGTCACAGCGATAAGTGCCCATTTTGCAAACTTGGACGGAAGAGCCTGTCGATAAAACACTCAAGCACAGCAGCAGCGGTACTGCAAGTGTATATTTTTAGAAGAAAATTATGTAGAAAGGTAAATAAACTTATATCAGTATATTTAATTTCCTTATTGAGCCGGAAACTTCTTACCCCGCCACCGTATACGATGTTGTATTTAAAGTGGTTGACTTAAAATTTAGTTGCGCCACACTGATAACGGTCGTCCTGTAAAGCTACGATTATTCACAAGTCAAATTTTCATTTCCTTTTCGATCGGAGAATAAATATATATTTCATTCATATATATTTTGAGAACTAAGTCCAGCAATTCGTATATTATCAAAACGGCGTTTTCCCGAGTCAAATAAAATACAAAAGTTCTGATTTTCAAATACTCAGAGAGTGACATTTCCATCCGAAACCAAAATTATAAGGTTTTTCTGTTTTTGCGTATGGTTACCGCATCTGCAGATATTGAGAGCGATTTCTATAGAATCCGTAATCTGAAAATATGCTCGCCACCCCCCAAATTGAAAAAAAAAAATAGAGGACGAGGAAGAGAATAACCTTTAGACGAAATTCAATTTCCCTCTTTCACAGAATAACCGACAATAGCAGTTTAACTGTTAAGATCCTGCCCGCGCTCCATCGACTAAATATCGACCCGTGTAAATTTATTTTAAGCTAGTGCGATAAAAACAGAGCACCTACCGATCGGCCTAAATGGGAAACTCGATGGCGAGCAACTACGAGTGCGAGAAGAACATCGTAGGCGTTGTTATTGCTGCTAAAAGAAGAAAGAAGAGCAAGCGGCAACCTGTATATACGCTCCCGCTTATTCGCTTCCCAGCTATAGGTACCCTTTTCCAATAGTCAACAACCATCTATACCGTTGCGTATGTAGTTGTGTTATTGGTTAGCTATAAGTGTGGTACCTGTTTCGCTGATGGTCTCTCCTCATTCAATTTCCGAACATAACTTTCACCCAGCATTCAATTTGTGATAGTCGAGAAGCGACGAAACCGCGCGTGCTTTTCGTAAAGGGGCCGAAACAACTTAATTTCGACTCGATATCCCTACAGAAGGTACTATACAACATCACCTAACGCAACCACATTCAAATGACAATTTTTTTAACCACCTATTACGTTTCTTACATTTGACTCACCAGTGCTTTACTAATTTTAAAAGTAAAAGTCGGATAACCTTTACTTTCGAGAACAATATTGCTAATCGAGAATAATAAACAATGCGTTGACCGAATATATTTCCTTCCTTAAGTAATTCATGCAAAACATTTCTGTCATGTCAACTGTGTTCAACATTCTACACTCTAGCTTAGCCTTTGAACTATTTGAGATTTCTCCGAAACCTTGATATGGCTAGCAGTTTCCCTATAATATTACCTTCAAAGTAATAATACCTATCTCCAGTATTTTCGACGATACTTTTATGGGAAGTACGTTTCTAATGTTCGATATCCTACACGAGACAGCCAGACAGTCATGATTTTTAAACAAAATCTGGTATCTAATGAAACAAATCTCTGCTTAACATTTTTAAATAAAGTTTCCGTCGTTTCTTTTCACTATCATCACGTTTTAGTATTTATTGTAATTTTATCAGAGCTCATTTGTTGTAATTTGAATTACTTATATGTTAATGATTAGTTTTGGGTGCTGTTATTTTTTAATAACATATATTAATAGAAAATAAATTTCTCAAAAGAGAAGTTCATAGGCATGGTGCTTCCTGTTCGGGCTCGTAACAGAAATCAACTCTTGGCAACAAGAATATGTGAATAATGTGATATTTTTCTATAAAAAATCAGTTCAATTCAATTTTACTTCTGCAAGCGGTAATTATAACGGAAAAATGGTTGATTATTACCTGAAAATTGACATAAATAAAGTTTTTACCTAAAACTACTGGGAAAACCAAAATCGTTCGTTTAATGAACAAGCTTCATGATATTTAAGAACCCGAATCTCAGAATCCTCCACAAAAGAACGTGAGTCAGTTGAAAGGTAGGAGTAACAAATTAATTACAATATTTCTTATATTTTCGATTATATTTCATTAAAGAAACAATTTGTAAAGAATGAAAGGTAAGTACTTAAGTTGAAGAAGCCTCAACTATCTAACTAACCGGCAATTCTGTTTTTCAGCAATGCTTAAGTTGATTGTCAAAAGATTTATTGAAATAGAAATTTTAAGAAGTAAAGATGCAATAACAACGTATTGTATATTGCCACGCTCCCGTGTAAATGGGAATATACTCGCTCTAGTTTTAATATATATCGGGAGGTACTTAATTCGCAGTTCTGCTTTGATGCTCTTGATATTCCTCTCATAACGAAACTAACAACACAATTCAGTTTGTTACATTGTACTTTATTCTATTCAGTTATTCTGCACTTTCTCTTTATTTTAATTGAATTCTTTTACTCTTTTCTCGACTGTCCTGATTACTGTAACCGTATACCCGTATAACCGTAACTGTATACCGCCTTAAAACATATATGCCCCGTAAACTGATAGTGAAAGAGTAACCCGAGACACTGTGTCTATTCTTAAGATTGGCCTGAAATTGTTAAGGTTAACAACTGTCAAAATTACAATACAAAAAATAACAATCCTTTTAAAAGTTGAAAAGCTTCGCGGACATTTGGAACACCTTGTATATTTGTAAATAATGTTAAGAAATACGCTGCAGTATACGTACGTATAGAAAACCTCATTTCTCTATGTTAGATTTCACGTTAAACTCCGCAGCCACACTAATAGCACGCACGGTGTATTAAATTGAATGATAACATGTAGCAATAGACTTATGAAACCTTCTTCCGCAAATTAGATCATTCCCGGAAAGCTTAACATATATGCATAAATTCAACATAATTTCTATATTTTTTTAGCAAATGGGACTTTTTACATCTGAGAGAAATTTGACGGGGAGCGGTTGTCCCCACAAATTTATAGTAGCTGGGGGAAAACTGCTGACCCTGTCATTAAATACTAGCAGAACGGTGAAAATGTTGTTTCTTAATACCTCCCATAGTTTTAGATATATTAACACAAATAGCGAAAAGTGTTGCGCTCGGAGTGTCATGGACCCCAAAAACGCAATCAAGTACATAAAAACATTTTTGCTGTCATTATACTAAATTGGTCTTGTGAAGAACCATGTAGCAAATTTAAAGATTTTTGAGCTGAAATCAAATGCAAAAAATCATAATTGTTATTTGCAATTAATTCTTTAAATTTTGATTCATTTGTATTCAATTTTTATTTTGTTAAATTATTTCTGAAAACCCTGTATATACTTTTGTGCCGCAATGGATAAATGTTATCAGTTAGTCGGGCCATAGTTTATGTAAACGAATATTATGAAATTGTTTTATTGTTACACGTCAGAAGTCAAAAAGCGCAAATATCATGCTGAAATCACTTAAATTCTCGTTTTCAGCAAACTCCTGGTCGGCTTGTCTGTTACTTTACACAAACCATTCCTGTTGAACAAGGTCTCACCAAGGTAGTTCGCGTTGGTCAGATTACTCGGACTGACGGAGTCTAGGTTTTAAGTCCTAGGGGTGTATTGCTGTCGGTCTGCCTTCGCGAGCTGATGTAGAATAGTCCTGACCGCCGTTCCGCTAACATCCTTCAGTTGTTTAAATCCAAACCGCTGCATATGTTTAAGTTTGCCTTTCAACATACAGCCTATTACAGGCCCGCGTTTAATTCTCTAAGTTTTACCGAGAGTCACTTCAAAGATACGTTCTGCGACATCATTAACCTTCTTGCCTTTGAACTTGTAAATAGTATTATAGCATAATAGTATTATAACTTAACATTTTAAATATTTTATACCGAATTAGAAGTTTCCCGTTTTATTTTTGTTTCCGCTTATTTGTTTACTTTATTTTCTTAATAAAGATGTTGAACTCTAGATTGATGGACGCACCGCTCGACACCGAATTAAATCACCACCGAACCCATCGCACGGTAATTGATTCATAACTTATTTTGTCAAATTAGATATTCTGACAATTCTAAAGTTACCCCGTTAGCGACATTTATGAGCAGGATGTACAACTGACTCCGTATACATTTGCTACGCTTTTGGTAGTAAAATATTTTAATAACATAAATAGATGGTAAATAAGTAGTTTATTTTCATTTACCATACAATCACATAGTGAATTTAACACATCGATAGAAAACAAGCCAATTCTTCGCATTTTTTATGATGATAGTGAAACGTCGAAAGCAGTCCAGAGAGAGCGCACGCGTGGCATACTACAAACCAACAAAGTTTCACCTACATCGGCGAGTATCAATTGACTGTATTCCTCTCCAAGTAGCACTATTGGAATTTTTATTTTACACTTCTTGTAGTTTTACGAAAAAGCTGAAAAAGAAAATTTTGCAGTTTACGGGCTAACTTCTATGCAAATCCAACATTATTCTCTATCCCCTCTAAAAATTTAAAACAATTCTTTTATATTTACGTATTCCATTTTCATCCGTAGCCTATTCTACTTTCATATGATAAATTTTATTATCCGCCTAGATCTAAAAATTTTTATTATTTGAGGTAGTTTGAAAACTTTTTTCGGTTCGCTTATCCCGCCGCAAAGTTAGCGGCACCGTTGAGCCAAGGTATATAAATTAGACGAGCCGGAGTTAGAAGAGGGATTTGTAATATTTAGTCGGCGCGCTAGCTGGCGTTGGTCCGAAAATATTACGTTATACTCCATATGTTCGGCGCGGTGTGCTCTGTTGCATTAGTTTTAGCACATAATATATGTAGCGCGGATACGAGAAGGAGTTTAGACGTGCTGCGGATCCTTTTGCGGACGTGTTACGCCTTCTACCCGAACGTATGCACGCTAGACTGCACGAGAAAAACGACTCTTCGACAATATTGCTTTCATAAGTTGCAGAGAAGATTAAAAGTAAGCCCTTGGTGTATGCACATGCGCGCAATAAATACAAAAGGGAATAAATGTACGAAAGAGGTTTACCTAACGCTTTTGTTGTTGCTGTCTCATATTACGCGCAATATTACGATATTCGTGCTTTTCCTTTCTAACTTTGGTACGTCTATGAAAGCAATTTAAAGCATTTAATTTAAAATATGGAGCTCATTTAAATCGTGTCTTGGATCCCAACAACTTTGTACTTTTCTCAAGCCATACACGTTTCGAAAAAGTCGAGGAACAACTCGATTTTTGATTTACGGATGCCTCTTCAGAATCGCGTCTCCCACAAAGGTGAGATCGGGCGGCACCCGTCAAGCCCCTAAAAGCTTAGACAACGTATGATTCTAAAATAATTTCTTTTGTCAGTTCAATTAATCGGCAATTTTTTATATTGTAAAGATTTTGGTTCGTTTACGAAAGCTCTAAAAAAAAATCAAATACGTACATGACGATGGTACGAAAATTACTACATTGGCTTATTTTACTGCACATTCGACTGTATTTAGCAGCTACCTTGAGTTATTTAACCATGACTAACTAAAACTAATATTAAACAATTCGATACTTAAAATTAAGCAAGATTTCTCAAAATATCAAGTAAACTATTAACTTTAAGAGTTACACATTTTTTACTTTATCTTCTGACACAGAATCCCATACCAAATTTATTTATTATTACGGAAACATCGATTTATGAACATTACCAGCAAGCAGAAATTCTTTTGATGTATTACAATTGTGATCTATTTGAAAGTGTATAATGCACCGCAAACTGTCAAACTTTCTCAAAAAGATGCAATACCTCTGTAAAAGTGAATTTTAAGAATACGTTGCATAAGCTAATTTTAAAACTTAACAGTGAATCCAAATCTGATAAAAAAGGAATACTGTCCTCTTTAAAATAGAGAAGTTAATGGCCACTTCCGGTAAAGGAGAGCTACCGAAAGTTGAAAATATTTTAGCTGAAGTAGCTTTAAAGGAAGTTTTCAGATTTTTTACCCATTTCCTCATATACTTTTAAACGAACCCCATCGCGACACACATATACAGAGTGTTCCAATCCCCAGGAATTGTAGAATTGTGCCTTACAGTGTAAATAGCGGAAGGTCAAATTTTTCAGATAACGTAACAGACACCATAAAGTATCTTTCAAACATATTTCCGAATATACGGAATGATCGGTAAGTAACAAAGTATATTGGACCCATTTCATTATCCTTTGCTGCTGGCTACACAATTTGTTGACACCAAATACAGCCACAACAACTATAGCCCGAAGAAGTATGAGTCGGAGAGAGAAAATTTGGTGGTTTAAAATTATTTTGGTGTGTCTGCCGCTTCCGAATGTACTAAAAATCGATACCAACTTGCTTAGTTTTAATGAAAAATTACGTATACTATTGCGATCTTGAATAACATTCAATAATCTAATGTTGACCGAAATGTCAAAATGTTTCGGCTGGATGTGGCTGATATTAGGAAGTCGCTAAATTTTCACCCTGCAGACTGCATATTTTAACAAATGATCATACTATCATCTATTCAGTTCATTACTCGCTGTCCCGCATTTTCCATGAATTACTATGGATTAACTTTGATTATTTTGCCGATAAATCCAGTTATCCCCGCGTGAATAACTTATTGCACGATTGCTAAATTTGATTACATATATGAATCTGTTATCAAATTAAAATCGTTTATTAACATAATGATGGGGTGAACTGGTACGTACGCATCGAGCGGCATGCGGCATCACTGTAATATAGTAGCAGTTGGACATGGTACAGTATGACCCCTCCTAATTTTGATAGTATGGCATATTACAAAATAATAAAAGAAAACTAGTTGCAACAATAAAATTTCGTAGTTGTTGATACAATCTACAAACACCGATATACACACACCGGCAAATTTAGGATCGATGGTAAATTCGAATCTGCTTCTCCGCTATTTTTTCCAAATAATTTTGAACAGAACCCTTAAAAGGAAAAGTTTTCTCATTAGTGAGTTAATTGCTACTTGCGTTTGCTAAACCTTTTTGTCACTTCGTAGGTTGTTTAAAAACATAAACCAAAAATTTGGGTTTTATGTATAACGATTTCTTTGAAATATTTAATAAACAAGCAAAATTACATGTATGACTGCAGATATTCATTCTCCCATACGACGTTGTCCACCATTAGTTGTGGCTAAATCTCCCATGTTTTAATTAGAGCAGCTTTTGCAATTGTTTGAGCTGCAGGAATTCTTGATCTGAACTTATTTAGCGCTCCAGACATGTTCAATCGGATTGAAGTCCGGAGAACATGTAGCCCAATTTACGTGGAGGGTATAAGAAGTATCCGTGTCCGGAGTCAGATGGCAGTTTGTGTTAAAATCTGCATTACCAACTGTAAGCACTATTCTTTAGTCGACTTCTGACAAAATTTCGGAGAGATTCATCCAGTAGTGTTGGTTTGAGTGCTGTTAAAAGCTAGCAAAGTTATGTATTTGTAGAATCATGGAATTAGAACATTACCGTTCAGCGATTCGGTTTCTCATTTTGGATGGAAAAGCGTACGCAGAAATCAAGAAAAGTTGGGTACAGTTTATAAGGACTAAGCACCTTCGATGACTACCATCATCTGACGACAAAAACTCACTAGTACCTCCTGATGAGTTTCTGCAGCGTTATGTGATTGTAGATGAGACATCCATACATCACTACACGCCAAAAGCCAAAGGTTACTCGACAAAATGGTTTTTTTCCCGACAAACCTATACCAAAGTAGGCGAAGACGATTACGTCACCGGAAAAGTGCGATAGCGATGATCGTTTGAGATTCGCAAGGCATAATCTTAGTTGATTATTTGGGGAAAGGAAGGACAATCACGGGACAATACATACTGACTTATTGGACCAATTCGACGCTGAACTAAAGAGGAAAAGGCCTTACTTAGCGAAGAGAACAATTCTCTAACGTCATGATAGCACCGACGCACACACCGATAATTGCGACAGCAAAACTAGTCCGGTTACGGCAATAATTAGTTCTCCATCCACCATATTCACTAGCTTTGATCCCCTGTAACTTTTTTCTTTATCCAATCTTGAAAAATGGCATGGCGCAAAGTAGTTCACGTCAAATGAAGAGGTCATTGCCGAAATAAGGGCCTATTTTGCAGCGCTGGACAAATCCTATTATTTGGATGGCTTAAAAAATGTTGGATTGAGTGTATGGATCTACAAGGAGATTATGTCATGAAATAAAGTTACCAAATGCAAAACAATTACATCTTCCTCGACACTGGTGTTTATCATACCAGCCCCGTATCCCCATTAAAAACACCGTTACATAACGAGCCAAGTGAGGGCGTGCATTGTCTTGCATTAAGTAGAAATTTATTCTAGAATATTTGGTGTGAATGGCACCAAACGACTTTAAAGAATATTCTTATGTTATTTTCTGCAATTAAACCACTACCGTTAAATGCCAGTAACCCATACGTATACCTAAATATATAGTACCCCATACCGAGCGTCCACCGAGAGAGACAGCAGGAGTGAAATTAAATTGTTCGTTTTATTTTTTGGATGTCCATAGAACCTTTTCCTATCATCGATTGCATTTGCCCAGGAATGGCGCTCATCTGTAAAGAAAATTTTACCTCACTGAGCATTGCAGTAATTTTGGTGTTCATAGGTGAGGGCTATTCACGTTACTCAATGATGCCTTTAAAAGTTTGAGTTTGTTTTTCTTCTTCTAACTGCACACTCACTTATTGTGGTTCCATGCATTCCTTGGTTCGCTTCTTGCTTGAATTGGTGTCTATCGCATCTGTCAAAGTAATTGTAACGAATACATAAATCGATCATCCACAGCCGTTGTTGAGCGTTTGATACTTTAACCTCGTCGTCTGATATACTCTTCAGTTTGCCTCCAACACATAACATTACGATTGTCAATTTGGACTTACCAAACATGCTAGCAACATCACCATTGGAGTGGCCATTTTTAATCATTACTACAGCCCTAGACTTCCGTTACTGGTAAACCACCTGGTATGGACTGCCACTAAAGATAGCGATAGTAAACAAAAACAAGCTAAAGTTAAATAACTACCAATGAAAACACGTGATTCAATGGACTGCTGAAACTAAGTGATACTTTCATGTTGACATTAACTTTGACACTGCTAAACTCGATAAAAAATTATCCAAATTGAACTTATCTCCATCGCACTTTTTAATTGACGATGGTAAATTTCAGCGCATACGAGAATCTCCCGTATGATTTATACGAGGTCCTAAAAAGTTTTAATGTCCGTTTTTACTACCGTTAAAATAACGTTCAAGTCTATCTCCAGAAGTAGACATTTTAACCTAATTTATAGTTAAAACAATCCTTTTACTTAGATGCACAATATTCTCCGATTTATCGATACCACCTGTACTGTTATATACAGGATATTTCATTAATAATTGTTCATATAGTACCCTAAATCACTTAGATAAAATGTTCCTTCTAACAGAGGTACAGAGTGTTTTATTTAAAAATTTAAAAATGATTTTGGTTCATTGTTACTGTTATTTGTAACATTTTTATAATAAATAAAAACTTGTGCCTTTACTAAAAGGAACATAATGCCGTATTGTTTGTGGTTGGTTTTTCTCACAGCCTCGTTGTTGCCGTAGTTACTCTTCTATTACTAATTCTCTACATACATAAAAAGCGCCAAATTTAAAAATGAATTCAATTGTTAACAGTTGTGATATCTCCTAACATTTTTGTCCATACTTGGAAAAATGTTTACGCATATTAGGGCACTAACTTATGGAGAAGATAATTTCCTCTTATTGCCAGAGGGATAATGATAGAGACTTACACTCCTCCCTCTACATTCTACGCCACTGTCGTAATAGAGATAGAGATGCATGCTTTCGTTATTTCTCATTTCTTGAAAGGATCAAATCAGCACATTGAGAAATTATCATTGAAACAATTGGTATTATCCCACTATCACCCTGTATCTAGGTTAGGAGAAGCATGTTATCTAAGGGTTTTAATCATCATATTTGGGCCAAGGATTCTCCTATTACTGTATGGACAATTATTAATGAAACAGCCTATACATAAGCTTTATGCAGGCTTTTTATATCACTCCATTTCTTGCTTTTTCTTCCTAGTTACCTATTTGTTTTCCTCTTAAATTGTCTGCAACTACTTCTTTTACTTCCGCCTTGGAGTACTTTCTATACTATGTTCTTAACCACTCTATCTGTCTCCAGCCTTTCAACGTATAGCATAATGCATAAATGAAGCCGTTAATTTAAATTTTCCTATATATTCCATATAGTTCCTTGTTCGTTAATCTTTCCATTCGTAGGTCAGTTAATTTTCCCCCACAGATCGTCCCCAGGATTTGTCCCTCCCACGCCTCTAACTTTCGACTTTACACATAGTGTTTAGTGAGCACCCAAGTTTTGCAGGCGTATATAACTTGTGATCATCTTATAAATATGCAATTTTGTATTTTTTTGTACATTGCTTTCGATGTTATATCTTCACAAAAGCTCCTGCACATCTGTTTGCTTTGATGATCTATTTTCTTTTCCTTTTCGCATTTATTACTTATTGTTAGTAAATATCCTGATGCGCATTTCATGTTGGTGATACAAAAGAGACGATAATACAAAAATATTTTTTAGCGGAAGAACGTGGAATGACTTTGTATTAGGACTACATCTACCTAAACTTATTATCGAAAAAAGGGTTTCAATGCTCTGCATAAGTAAGTACAATTTACATAGCATTTGACATTTTATTTTCCACATGAGTAACTGATAGAGCTACGAGTATTCGTAATATTTTTGGTGATGTATTCGTGGCTATTTTGTAAGTTTTCAATTCCTGATAATATCTTGCATTAATTATGTAAAATATTTCACATGTTTAAAGAAGAAAACTCATTTTTCAACTTTAACAAGCGTGTTCCTGTTTATCTCTCAAAGGCTATTATCACAAAAATAATAGGTATGTATTTTCCCCTTCCAGATATCATTTTCATAATTTTTTTAGTATATAGTAGTAGGTTATGATTTAAATACAAATGTTTACGAAATTAAAGAAAACCTCTATTTACAAAGAAAAAAACATGAACCAATTTTTAATAAAAATCAGTTACAACAATCTTAGATATGCTTTATTTGAGTCACCCTGTAGATCTAATACGCTTCCACACGGTAGCATTACGGTACACACTAGCGGATACTGACTATTGTTTGTCCTACACATATTCGTGAATTTAGTTTATTAATTATTGTGTATTCGTGTATGTTTGATCAACCGCATACGCTACACGCTAAATGGAATACAAAATTTGAATTAGATTGTTTTCCTATGAATATGGAAACCATTACACAATAAATAATTTGGTAAATAATTCATTTATGACGTCGTAATCGCGTTTGAATACGAGGCAAAATGAAAACCATACAACTGGGAAATGAAATTCAATGCGGGAATAATCTCCGGCATGAACGACCGGAAATATACGTATGTGCAATTCACTTTTTTCATAATGTTCAAATCTTTGAAGTTGATTTTAATGAATGCGAACGAAATGTTCTTCTCCTCGTATATCCGAAATACAAGTATCTATTTCAGTCGTTAGCTATTAACGTTATACCACGTTGTGGAAGTGTTCATCTGGAAACGCTATTTCCATACATACAATGAATAATGTTGGGCACGCGCTCCCCACTCCGTGTGCACTACACATTTACAAATTACAATCAGCCGACGATTGTACGTATTTGACATAAATTTGGAATTTAAGAAATGAGTAATACATTGATGGACTGAAACGATTGTTAATTATTATCAAATAAACGTTATATTGTTATACACTGTGTCCACGAATTTGGTGCACAAGGGAAAAAACTTTTTTATTCTACATTTTATGAAAAAAAGTTATCCTTTACGAAAGTTTTTGCTTGCCTTAAAACCATTAGAAAACATATCAAAATGCACTGCTTACCTTCTGTATGCATATAAATGTTGAAAACGTGTTTGCTTACTTTTTTTAAAAATTTAAATTTAACTAAGTTCAAATTATTGTTAATAATCGTATTGCCTTGAAATTCTGTTCACATTTAATTATTTGTCTGTTTCAAATTTAAGTGACACGACATTTGCAATCGCGAAGATCACAATTGTGGTAACATTGCAACAACGAATTTATTTGATTAGGTGTTAATGGAATTGGTGATATTTCATATCGAACAGCGATCAACAAATTTAATGTTAAATTCCCCGGCATTAATATCGCTATTAATTCTTTGAAAAAGCTTGTTAAGAAATTTGCTGAAACTGGCTCTATTGTTAGAAAGAAGAAACAATACAATGAAGATGATGCATTAACTGTTCTAGCTCTGGGATCTGTATTAGAAGATCCAAAAAAATCACTACGTAAGAGAGCGGCGGAGTTGGGTGTAAGCAAGAGCTTACTGCAAATTGTCTTTAAGGAAACCAAATTCACCCATTCAAACCCAAATTTACTCATACTCTGGAACCCCGGAACGATGCGTTTAGATTAGAATTTAGTACTTAGGTTGGAGGAAATGTTATGGTGGATCAATTTTTCCATGTTTTCGGATGAAGCTACTTTTACCATCAATGTGCCATCCCAAAATTGCAGATATCGGGCAGAAGAGAATCCAAATTTTCGTATTAATCGGAAAACCAGCGTTATAAGAAAGTAAATGTGTGGTGTGGAATTTTATTCAATAAAATTATTGGCATCTTTTTTTTCGAAAACAATTTAAATGAACATAATTATTTGGATATGTTACAAAATTTTGTTTTACTGTAGTTGAAGGATATTAACAGAGATGAACTAGTTTAATTAGACACTGGCCTGAATTAGTGAGTCAGTAATTAGTGAGATTGATATAAGAACATTTAGAAACGTTTACAGAGAATTTAGGTATACGGTCGAAAAGTGTGTGGAAGTAGGTGGAGGTTACGTTGAATAAATTATTTGTTGTTTTTTATCACATTCCAATTTATACACATTAGAAAATATTTGCTAAAGTCTTATATTTATAATAAAGAATTTATTTTAGTAACCAGAATGTTATTAAATATTTTATATCTAAAAATATGTATAAAAAAAAACTAAAAAATAAAATGGTTTAAAAAATGTATTAACGTTCACTGTTGTATAACTTTGCACCAAATTTGTGGACACACTGTATATGAAGTAAGGGAATCGACTTTAATTCAAAAAGAAAAATTACAAATTCCCAGAGATAAATAGAATCTGTCATTATAAAATAACTAGATTACTTTTTTCAATTCCGAATAACCAATGTATTAGATAGCCAAATAACAGTGAGCGCATTTAAAATACAGATAATTTTAAAAGTAATTTCAATTCCAAAACAAAAACGGCGTTGCTAGTATTGTTCGAAAATAATTAGTGGACGATTGGGGATAGCATTCAGTAGTTATTCCCCTCCCAGCATATATTTGACATGTGTTCTAGAGCCTTGAAATCTAAGGACTTTATGAATTTTGTAACTCTTTGCTCACTGCTTAATGCCTTCGCCCGCAGCAAACTTAAATATGTACGTTGTGTGATATCCGTACTATGAAGTTTAAAAATAAATTATCGGACGTATCCAGCAAAAGCTTTTGAAGATCCGAATGGTATATACCCAATGAGAAACATCGAATACCTACTGCTCTTACAGCGCCGTTCATTCGATCTTTTCTATATATCGAGAGAATCAATAAGCGCGTTGTTTCTAAAGAGAATGATTTGGAACAAGATCGACTGTCCACAACTATGCGAACTTTACGAACATTTTCTTCGATTGTTAATTGGTTTCACTCACCTTACAATGTGATTTACTTATGTTAATCGCTGACCTGTTGTTGGATTGTAAAATCTGCTGGACAAACCTATATTATTATTATTACTACGCCTCGGTGACCCAGTGGTAAGAGAGCCTGCGCTTGACTCGGTAGAATTAAGCGCTGTGTGTTCAAGTACCGCTAGGATCAACAAATTTTCTTAGTGGCTCCGGTACACTCCCGAGTCACCATTCGTATTAAACAAGAAAGCTTATACACCCCGTTGGGCTGTCACCGTACAAAAAAAATTTTACAAGAACGTTTTCCAAATCTGATTAATGGAAGATCTAAAAAAATTCAATCGAGCGTATCATATATTTAGTGATGTTCAAAAAAGCAATCAATTGCAGTATTGCCACTAACTTAGTATATACAAACGTGGCGAATAAAGGAGAAAAGGATCGAGAGAGGCAAGGATAATCAATTAAATTGGGGAGGTATCACTAAAGTCGAGTGTAATTATTAGGGTTGTGCATTTTAACTGAGTAACCGTTTCATCGACCCAAAACGTCGGTAAAATAATGACCAGTTAACCGGTCATGGCGGTTTTCACCTTCATACAGTCTTAGAGCCATTTGACATGTAATAAGTACTTACAACTTCTTATACTAAATCAAATACCAGCAGATGCACGCCTACCTGCCCATAATGAATAGAACTTCATGTTGGTGTACTATGTATGTAATATGAAACCTCTAACAACACTTTTACGCTTTGACACTTTGTGTAACTATAATTGGGAACTACGAATTGTCTTATAGATCGAAAAGCTGTCTACAATAGTATTCGAAGTCACGATGCTAAATTATTTAAAGTGATTACATTAAACAAAAGTCTAATTCTCGTATCATGTTGCAAGATTGGAAAGAGATTGCTTATGGTTTGGAAATAAAAGTCACTATAGGTTTGTTTATGGAGCTATGAAACCCTCTTGATCGTGTAGACCTCCATGTGTCGCTGGAAGTAACAGGATTTGAGGGTTGTCGCTCCACTGAACGAATTCATATATAGTGGGTTAGCCGGTTATCGATTCGCCATAAGGTTTTTGGGAAACCGACTTTGATTCGTCGAGAAGATCCAAAAACTGAAATTAGTTTATAGTTCTTGCTTCATTTATTGCAAAAATAATATACAAGCGATAAAACGCAGGGGAGTCATATTAATCAGCTTCGAATTTTCTTCTTCGTGATGCAAGAAGAATCTGTCCATCAAGGAAAGTGGTAAATAGTATTGTCGTGGATAGATCTCCACTTCTATTAACCCCAACCTGGTACTTGATTGAGCTGTTTTTAATAAATTTCTTCTTTTAACAAAATAAAAACGTGTTTTCTTTCTTTCTTTGAAACTCTAGCATTAGTAACAGAAGTATTCTTTAAAAGGTAAATCCTTAACCAACCGCGTTACAAATTTTTGAAATCGACTATTACACGACTACTGATCTCGCGTTTATTGCAAATCTCGACGTTCGTTTTCCGCATATGTGTTCATTGTTCGAGCACAAAGATCCTTCGCTAAAATACATGCTTTTCGATTTGCTCTTTACCCGAGTTGTTTGTTGATCGGTTACAGAGTTCGAAATTTGCGCCGTCTAAAACAGCTCTAATGTTCGTTTTACAGTTAAAAATGTGGTGTAAATTTTACTGATAGTTGAATTGCTTTATTTTAACTCGAAACAAACACAACCACGCTTGCGCACCTTGACAAGTAATAGTGTAAAATTTCTTCAGAAAGTAGAGAAAGATCGAAAGTATCCCCTGTCAGTTTTTGATTCTGTTTGGTTATGTTATTTAGTGGGAAGTTCTATTTTACGTGAAATAAATATGACAAATTAACACCGAACGTAGCTGTTAAATATTAGTGACATGCATAATGCAACCAGGTACGGTACAACTATGCATGTCTGTACGTGATCTGCTTCTGA
This sequence comes from Oryctes borbonicus, assembly GCA_902654985.2. NCBI lineage: Eukaryota > Metazoa > Arthropoda > Insecta > Coleoptera > Scarabaeidae > Oryctes > Oryctes borbonicus. The sequence continues at coordinate 10,063,340 of LR736867.1, forward strand.
TCTCTGGGGGCTATTATAGCTCCGGGTTTTCCTCTCCCTTCTGCTGTAGGTTGTAGATAAAGTTATCTCCCTACAGCGATTATTTCGAGGGATCGGTAAAATAACTTGTCTTTTCTCCATCTTTTTCATATCCTAAATCTTCAATTTTAATGGAATATTTTCCTATTTTCCTGAAAGGAGATGAAGTTCAAGTTAAGTTGGGTGGTTTAAAAGTACGCGGCGCTCGCCTATGTATTAGCTTTCCTTCTTTCTAATTAACGCTCGTAAAACTTCGTTATTTACTATTTATTTCTTTTTAACTGGCGAAATAGTGTCTAGAGATACTTCCGGACCTTACAATCGAAAAATGTACTTGACTAACTAGAAAAAAATTCTTTCGTTTAAATCATTACAGTGTACTACAATCTTTGCGGAAAAATTAAAAGCCGACACACCAAGGTAAAGTTTACATTATATCGGAAGAAATGTTACGCTGTTACAGAATAATTCAAGTATTAGTGTAAATCTGCACATCTTTAGCTCTGAAATTATGTTTACGAATGGCTACCACGATAACGCCCACAGAAAATTATGTAAATTTGCATAAAGGCTTGAAATCACTACACGATCGATTCGAATATCACCTAGTTAAACACCTACACTTAAACATGCCTAATACACAAAGATCTGTGTAAAATGCAATGAAATTATTCTTCCTAGGGTAGATTAATTTTGAACTATCCTGAAAATCGCATGTCGCCTACATATCAAAAGGATCATTTGTAAATAGCGTTGGTCTTCAAGTTTCAATAACTGCGCGTAAAACTTAACATAAAGAATGTTCATATAAATCAACGGTATTTTAAGTCGATTTCACACTGTAAGTTTTGACCAAGTTTGGTATAACATTGAAATTTATATTTAATATCCTGTGGCAAATGACGAAAAACAAATTTTCCCGTATTACCTTTGGCATCTTTATTTGGCCTTGCAAAGGAAAACTAAAAAACAATCTCAAGACTACTTTCGATCTTCTATCAAGTGGTGTACCCTAAGTTAACAAAGTCAGAGAGAGCTTTTTTCGTGATTTCAACTATGACTATTGACAAAAGTTTTTGATATTATGCTTTAACTTAGAAGGAATACATTTTAAAGTCAAATAAGGTACCCATAAAATTTCAAACTGCCAAGGTTTTCAATTATCGTTCATTCGCCATAGAAAATGTACACCAACGAGGGAAAACGAGATATGCCAAGCATTTTTTTATTTACCGACCTGAAACGCAGATAGCAGATGCATCTTGATAGAAACTTGGCCGAGAATGGATCGTTTACCAAATCATATAATGTTTATGTCAAGAAGAATTTGAACGAAGACCAACATAGCGAGCAGAAAGGTTAGCAATTTTGCCAAATTAAAACCTGCTATATATCTCCATTAATAGGTGACATTCTGATGGTGATGGTGAAAATGAATCAACCTGTATATCTATTATACCCGCTAATTGTTTTTAACATCCCGTACAACGAAACTGATAAATAATGTTAATGATACTACAATAATACTTGTTATAATTGTCAGCGTTTGAAGATTGTTGATTTCTACTTGTACTGATAATTATAATAGCGTCAGACTGTTTACTACACTACTTAACAACTAGATATTGAGTGCTGCATCTATCTACTTATTCTTTTTCCCCTTTTTATATGCAGGCTTTTACATATAAGTTGGCGACTTATATTTAAAAGATGATGGTAGGTGAGTTGGTTAGGAGAAAACTATCAAAATGCCATGGTTTCAGAGGAGAAGTTAACTTGATGAAATTTAACTAAATTAGACGATTTAATCGACCCCCAATTTTCGTATCACATATAGAGTATCCGAAATGATTTTATTTGTTGGAATAGACATCAAAGACTATTAAAATTAAAGTAACCACGGATTAAAAACTTGCAATACTGTCTAGTTATAATACATGTTTTAACGTGTCGATTATTATCGATGAGTTAAAACATGTATAATTCCGTTAGTAGATGGATTATAGTAAAATGTAACAACTTCACACCTAGAAGGTAAAATGTGGCGTTTCACAAAAGGAATGTCTCGAAACTGAAGAGAACTCTAAATGTTAGTTTTCTAGAAAGAATATAATTTATGGACAAATATGTCCACATAATGTTACGTTTATTCACTAGAAAACTATGGATGGGTTGGATGGACACACAGCAAAATATTATTACAATCCTTCTAATGATACCAATATTATTTGCTTTTGTTTATGTATGGCGGGATAAAAGCATACTTGGACGTTTGGCAAGCGACGGAGCAGTATGGGCAGTGTGCACAACGCCCACTTTCGTACGTGTTTACTGCTTATCGTCCAAGATTGCTTTAGTGCCATCATGCATACTTCTATCAAACTGTACACAATGCCTTCCTATTATCTAATTTATCTTATCAACTTTTTATCCATTGTTCTACACTTTTGTGAATATTAAGGAATTTATGTTATTACTATACACTATTGTTGCAAGTACCTATCTACATATTAGAATATAGATTATTGATTTTGGCACGCAGACAAAAGAGAACGCACAAAAGATGCACAAATATTTACCGCTTCGTTCTCTAAGCCATTGCGTAGTCCTTAAATGAATTAAAATCTATTTGCCGAAGGTAAACGGAAGATAAAAGGTTTGTTGTTCGAGTTCGACGTGGTTTATATGTTGTAGAAAAACAAATGTCAGATGCGATGCGTAGACATCGAGAGAGGAGGCTCGGCCTTTTTCGAAACACATTAAGGCCATTGTGCTAGGCGAACGTGAAAGATCAATATTTAGCGGTTTGTTGAACGGGCGACGGGCCGCAGCAACGCGGCGCGTTTGCCCCCCCGTGTGTTCCTCGTACGCGGTATTTGAATTTTTGATCGGGAGTAAATGGGAAAATAAAGTACGAGAAAGAAAAGGAGAAAAAAGAAACCGTAGTACTGTGGCGGAAAGTAGCTTTTCAAGGATGTGTAAATTGTTTAAAAGCACTAAAAGGTGTAAGATTTATTTGACGTTGTTGCGCGTGCTAGATTTAAAGTAAGCAACTTTGTTCTGTGAAGGATTAGATAAACGTTTTAGAATTTCGCGGTGCCTTTAAAATGTTTAGCATCCCATCAGAAGAATTGAATCTTTTGGTTTTATTATCCATAACTTAATTGTAGTCGTTATCAATATTTCTCTAGATCAACACACAGTCATTTGAATTTTCCACTCCGTAAGTATATTATTACTGGTGTTAAGTGTTGCTGTAGAGCAGTTGCGGCTTGTATAATTGTGGCTTTCAATGTTTAATAAATACTAGGAAGTATAAGGTTTTTAGAGAACTAATCCGTGTTCCAACAAGCACGTTGACAACAAAAAGTAATATGGCTTTATTTCCCAGAAAGAAAAAAAACAAAACAAAATGTAAACATAAACATAAACTGAGGAATGAACTAAAGTAAGGGAAGTTACAAAGGCGAGTCCAGATGGATTTTCCCCTGTTCTTTCACTTACACCTTGAATAAGAAGATTGTATACTATACCAAACATAATAAAACAAAGCAAAAATAAAAGACAACATTCCGTGATTGTTAGAGGATTACCTGATACACACATGCAACATGCAGAGGTACAAAGCTCACAGCATTTGTAAAAAATTCAACGAAATTCTGACACCACTACATTATGAACTTTATGAATAACACTAGAAAGGCTTCTTCCAGACGATGCAGTGGTAGAGTAATTACATTTCTTGATCTAATATTAATGTGGTGCACATCCGAATGAAAAAGGATTTTGTGGTGCAAGTATGCCGGAGTTTTCTATACGGAACTGGCATGCTGCCTACCACACACGCCTATTCTCCAAGTTAAGCCAGCCTATATGGCTTATATGCTGGAATTTGTGGATGCCATAGGTATATCTCAGCCAAACACTTTATACCCGCTAAATATGATTGCGATCGCAAGCATCAGCACACAGTCCGTAAACTGGGGTTAGGTAGACAAAATGAAAAAGAGGTAAAGAATCATGCAGTGAAGTCTTTCTAGTACGTAGTAGTACATTAGGTATAAAGCACTCTTAAAGAACCATATACGCACTGAATATATTTGTTTATCTGACCCAGATTCTTCGCGCTGTTGACAACAAGTATACATATAATTATTATTAATTTGATAACAGTGGTCACTTTCTTGGATGCATTCAGCTTTAGTCTACACTGCGCACACATGGATAGGACCGCTATTGAAATTGACCTTCAAAATACCAGGGATTTAAAGGATTAAATCAATTGTGCCATCGGAGTCACAAAACATTTGAGTTTTGAACATAATGCACGAGGGGCACTAGAACTTACTATTGCCCTTTCAAATAATTCCTCATTCAACCTAACTATTTGGGCATATGCGACAGGCAACTATGTTCAAAAGAGGTAGCATTTGTACAAAACCCCAGACAATGTAAATATCAGATGGAAGAAGCTGGTAGCTCCATATATGGGTTACTGAAATCGAGTAGGACAACTAAAGCAGGTTAGATTGGCCAGTAGAAGTCAAGATACTCATTCACGACCTACCTCACGAAACTTATAGGATGCAAATCTCTGTACTCTTCCATATTACTTTGTTTAGGTCCCAGAATAACTATTTCTCCTTTTCAGTTCTCAAGGAATACATTCTCAAGAAGAGACAACTTTTAATAATATGGGTGATAAATTAGGTAATGTATAAGCCACATAACCTAAGCATGTGTATTGTTAAGTCGTCACCAATGGAGATTCTAAAAATGATACAACTTACAATGCGTGCGTCAATAAGTCAGAAACAAATGCCTTCTAATGTAGTTGAAATAGCATTGCAACAGGTTGGAATGGTATGCAACTTATAAGCTTTGTAATAAACCATTTCACGTAGCAAAGGTGTATTGTCCTCCGTTTTCAATTGATGTTCAAAATAAGCTCTCCTCGCATTTAAACGCAAAAGTGTAAACCCGTAAAAGTAATTAAGAAAAGAAAACAATAAGAAATTCAGTAATGTCATTGTCAAATAACTGTAGGTTTCCACGGCCGGAGTTTGAATTTATACTAACAGTACATGTTTTCGGGCTTGTAGGCCATGGTTTGTTCAGGTTTAGTCGTCCGATGAATGGTGTTTCAAGTAGGACCGCAATAAAAATAAAAATTATTATTTCTAAACAAACTTAAATGCTCTTCTCTCTTTGTAGGAAAGTAAATATGCGTTAAACTTTTCATCAAAACTACTGATAAAGCAAATTATTGTAGACATCGTGACCCCCTGATGCAAGGGGTTCTTTATTGTGTTTCTTGAAAAATACTTTTATTCAGAAGAAAGGCAGAGTTGTGATTCGACATGTTTTCTTGTGTGAATTTTATCACCGGTCTAAGTACTCCAAGTTGTTTTATTTCTACTTTACCTACCAATGAAAGAGCATTAACATGGATTTTGGAAATATTGTTTATAGCACTTTATCATTTTTCGCACTAAACTACTAAACGAGTTTATAACAACATAAAAAAAAAAAAACTAAACAACTTGCTAGCAATATATAAACCTATAAACACTTTTTCAATACTTCACTGTTGGCAGTATGTTTTGAGAATTTAATTTCTACAATTGATTTGTCGCCGCCATTACCAAAATAAGTATGTTTAAGTTCAAGAAAAAGCTGAGGATTGTAAAGTGAATGTTTTGAAAAGAATCAAGAATCAATAGAGTAGGATAAATTAGAAGATAAATCGTGCAACAGCATATTTACGAAATGTGTAATTTATGATGATTACAACGTAAATAAATTACATATTCAAAGCATCAATCAATTTACAATTTGAATAGTAATCGTGGGCACGTGCACAATATTTTGCTATTCTAAACATAGACTGTAGACCAAAAGCATTCCAAGAAGAAGGAAGACCGCGATTTGTATAATCTATTCAAGAAAGCAAATCAGCACTAGTTTGTACATTGAGAAAAATAAGCATAGGCGTTGAATCTATGTGACTTTAGCTTGCAAAATTTATGCTGCTTCATTTATGAGAAAAGAATTTCTGAAAGGCGTTGAAGAAGTGTTGATGTACGATTAACATTAAAGAATAAAATCTGAAACAATAAGTTGAATAACTTTTAGAAATAGAATCTACCGGAAAAAACATGATAGGAATTGGCTTTAACATTGAATCCGCTGTGTTCTCTTTTAAGAACAGAGTAAAATCCTTAATGCAAGCAGTGAAATGGTTGGTCACTAGTACGTAATAAATAGCTGATGGTTAAAACGTTTTGCATTGTATATATATAGAGGAAATTAAATAATATAATTCCCTTCGTTAATTTAAAAAAGCATTCCTTTCTTCCAGGAGTTGAATTCATTTGATGTGTTGAAATAGACGTATTTTGAAAACCAATAACTTAAAAACCCTGGTCTAAACGTGTTAGGTTCAATGATCAGAAAACAATGTTTGTAATTTTAGAAGCAATTAGTGTTCGGCTTTGTTAATTTATATAATTATATTCCAATGAGTTAAATGAATATCGGCCGCCATTAATGCACTACATGAAAATATACGCACAGCGCTTAGTGCATCTATCTATCTGTACCTTTTCGCGTTTGACACTAGGACTAGCCGCCAAATTGAGAATATGCGTTAACTGAAAACAAAGGCCTGTCGATTTATGCGCCGGGGAGGTTATTAAATGTTAATTATGTTACAGATTCCCGTGGATATTAATTACTACGCGCATAGACATCGCATCGTATCGATTGCGTTTTGCAAAATTTAGTAATGGCATTGACATCATCTATAGTTCACTGTAAGGCATAGCCGTTCGTGTTAATGTAAAAGCCAGGATAAAATGTGTTTTTAATTTAAAACACTTTTTTAGCTACAGTCTAATTTTTATACATGCTGCGTGTACAGCTATATATACAGTTTATCTTCCTTTGTTAACTAGTATTGCATAAGGTGTGCTGCTGGAAACAAGACATTCAGAATATCGGTTAGGTGACGCATGTAGTCTTCACTGGACATTATTAATCTTTTGAGGGTTGCACGGTTTTGTCAACCTCAATTATTACTGTTTGTACTTACAGCTGCTTTGTAATCTTCGATCTTTATCTCTTACTTTGTAAATACAGCTTGTAAGGTGTAGTATGGTTGTAAACTCTGTTTTGCTACATACTAAGCTCATCATTCCTTGAGATGTTTGTAGTGTGCTGCCTCGACTAGGTAACTGAAAAGCTGTAGCTGCTATGGCTGTTTCTTTTTTGCAAAAACGTAGAGTAATGGATTCGTGTGCTCTTAAAAGCGAAGTCAACATAAAATATCTCCATCAATTCCCAATGTAGAGGGCAAAGCAGGATAATAATAAGTTTATTCGTCCAACAACGAAAGCCAATTACAGGACAACTTAATAAAAAAGAAAAAAATACATGTGCAGTATCCTAATTGCTACAAAGAATAGACAAACGAGCAAAACAGCAATGCAAGAATACAAAAACCTTAGTACTAACAAACATAAATAACTTACAGCTCCAAGTAATTGGAATAGAAGACATTAAAGTTCTTTGACATAACGTAAATTGGAGACTTCATCATAATGTTCGTCCTAGCCCTTGGCGTATTAATTATAGCACCATATCTAGTATACTATGCGGTGGCACATTAAAATTAACCGCAGCAAGCAAGGATGGAGAATCAATTTTGTTTTGTAGCAATTTAAGCATGAATGTGGCACTACATTGCTCACGGCGGTGAGATAAACTTTCAACATTATGATGATTTAACAAACTAATGTAATCTACATTTCTTTCAGGGTACACACCAGTGATCTTAAAAGACAAATATTTGAGAAATTTTCTCTGTATTCTGCAACAGAAAGTTGTTGATTAATGTAGTAGGGAAACCATAAAAAGGATGCACATTCCAATTTACTACGTACAGTAGCATAATAAACAGTTTTAATTGCAGATATATTATGGAAAGACTTACATGATCGTATAAGAAAACCTAAAGATCTTGACGCTGGCAAGCAAAGCGTTGTTACATGTTGAGAAAAAGTAAGAATGTCCAATGTTCAATGTTCATTGAAAGTCCAAAACTTCTTCGGATTACTTACAATATAATTTTGTAGACGAGTTTCATAGTATATATATGCCAAACGAGCTTTCCTCTTAATCGGCTGTCTAAGTCTGCTAAATTCATCATAATAGGTCACTAATCTAGATGCTTTCCATTTTCTGAAGTAGTGTTCCTTAATATTGATTAATTGCTTGATATTGTCCGTAAACCATGCAGGATAGTGACGACCAACAAATTTAACTTTAGGTATAGAACGATCAATGATGGAATACAATGTGTCATAAAAAACATTCACTGCTACATTGAAATTACCATGCTTAATTTTAATCTTCGTGTGATGGTCACAGGTTGTTCACCAACCATGACGAGTTCATCGATGTCGAATTTTGCGTGTTTGAGCGTATTGAGAAGATAAAAGCGCACAATATTTTCGGGACTATACTGTAAAGGAGAAGGGCAATATTTATTCATCTGCATCTTACATCATGAACATCATGTATGATATTTTTATAACTCTTTTCAGCAAGTTACGCCACTGAGTGATGGTGGCAAGTTCGCATTTGTACAGAAAATCTACGTCATGCCCAACGCTGCTTGCACAGTGTTCCAGGCTCTAGTTTGTTAACTAGCCTAAATTTCGGTGTGCTGTCTTATGTATGTATATAATTGACTGTACAACTACCATACTGTACTATTCATATCTTTTCTTTTATTTACTTTTGTAATTTCCTGTTCTACTGTCACGAGGTGGTAATGTTTGAAGGGTATCTATTTTCTTTAGATTTTAGCCGGCCTGGTTCGTACTTTATTGCAAATCAGAGACGAAACGAAAATAATATTTTGTTAATATGAAAAGTAGCGTGAATTGTGGAATATTGTGGTCAACATTTTCAAATTAATTATTATGAGATGCAGGAAACAGAGGGCACCAAAACGAATGCATTTATAGGTATCTAAAGTCGTTGTCAAGAGAAAACACCAAGGAGTGTGAAGGTAGATAGGAACACGTGGTTAATATTCGACAGTATTAACCACGTGTTGCCAAAACAGACAAATATAAACATAATATCTAATGTGGACAGCACAAAACAAAACCGATACTGAAACTCCTCCTTTACTGTTACTGACGTTTTGTTTCTTAGCGGGGCGAACACAAGTGTTGATTTAATGCAAGTTTTACAAAATTTCACTTTCCTGTTCTGTTGTGTGTTTTCATTTTATCGTCTTTTCATTACAAGTGCCGTTTAACGTTATTATCTTCAACCATTCTAACGACTACGTTGTTTTTGTTTGTACTGATTTCTCATTCCTCTCTCCAGTACATTAAGTTGACATAACTACTAAGAATATTCCTTTACTATTGGTAACAGGAAAAAGATTTCTATACAAAAATGATAGATATGCAAGCTAAAATTGTTTTGACATATGCAGGTAAACCAACAGAAGTTACATATCATAGATGTTCCTTTAAATGGAACGTCCTGTATACTAGTACAGATTTGGTTTGTACTCGACAATCTAGGGTTACCTTGTATAGGATTTAAAACTGAACGTATTCGGGGTTTGGACCGTGTCTTGGTAATTATTCGAAAACTCGAGTTTTAGATTAAGTACATTAACTAACTACTCCATCAGCCGGGCGATGACTTTTTGGGATTTGCAGGCCATAATCTTAATTGAGTCTTTTGAAAGGGGAGGGACAATCACGAGACGGTACTATGCTAATTTATTTGATGCTGAGCTAAAGAAAAAAGGATCCCACCAAGCGAAGAAAAAATTCTCTATCATCATGACAACGCTCCGACCAACTAATCGGCAATTGCAACGGCAAAACTAGTCCGAATTGGTGCTCCATCTACCATATTCGTCAAACTTGCTACCTTGTGACTTTTTTCTTTTTCCAAACTTGATAAAATGGCTTGACGAAAAATAGTTCACCTCAAGTGAAAACGTCATTGCCGAAACAGAGGCCTATTTTGCAGAGTTCGACAAATTCTATTATTTGGATGACAAAAAAGGTAAAACACTGATTAAGTGTATAAAGCTGTAAGGAGATTTATATCGAGAAATAAATCTACTAAATGCAAAACAGTTGCGTTGTTTTTTTTAACCCACGTACTTATCATACTTACCGCTACCAAAGCAGCATGCCTACCACTTCCAGCAATTATAGCTATCTTAATCGATCCCGCAACGTTTTGCTTTTAGATCATTTTGGAATTTAGAGATCACGGACAAATACTAGCTCCGTGAGACTCAAATTATTCAACCACCTACGCTAGCAAAGAGAGAGAACCTATTTCGTAAATGGCTCAAAACATACATAATGGAGATCAGCTCCTATTCGGTCAGCGAATCCTACAACGTAAAATTTCTTAAGATGCTGAACTCGCTATATATCATGGTTTCCTTGTCATACACATAAATGTTATGTTTACATTATTTGCTTATTGTCAGTTATGTACACAGGCGATGTCTTCACATTTTAATTGTTATTAATTAATTAATTCGCTTTACATTGTTTATGTATTGTTACTTATTGACGTATATATTAAGATAAACAAAAAAAATAATCAACTCTAATAGTAATCGTTTGTTGCCTTACAGGTTAACTCCATTAACAGATAAACAACACATAAGTATCGGCAACCTCCGCGCACCACACAAATTTAACAGAGCAAGATATATAAAAAGAAATCTTAAAAGTAGCAAGTAATCAAAAGCGCACACTAATAGCGCGATTATGAAAATAAAAATGATATGCTGACTAAGGTACTCAGTAGCAGTAATATGAAGTTCCCGCATGGTACATCTGATATCTAGAACGTGCGATAATCGGTTAACGCATTGACAAATACGTGCGCGGAAGGTTTTAGCAACACCTTATTCCTTGAAATAGAACAGTAAAAGGTAACATCTAGTCTTGTTGCAATGGAAGAATCTTTGAATGGTACTTCCCCCAATAATAATGGACAGTCGACTCTACTATGCAGCAAGTCATATAAATGAATAACTATTAACTCTCTTTCTTGCAAATAAAATTAAATGTTCGTAGAAGCATTCGGTGATCACAATTTTTCACTGGAAAAGCGCCGTTACATTTAGAAAACAAATATTTTAAAAATTGACGTTGTATCCTTTCTAAGATCTAAGATCAGTAATATTGTGTACGTGGTTAATATTTAATTCATTATCAAAATATACACCGAGGTCCCCAATCATTACCAGCCTACTAATGCTTTGCATATTAATACAATAATCGTATGCAATATAGTCTTTTCAATATTAAAAACATTGTGTTGCATTAATATTTAAAGCACCAACGTTGGACATTATTTAATTAATTCTGAAGCTCATGACAATAACCCCCAAATTCCATCGGTAAGGAGAGGATCGGTAAAGAGTTATATATGTTCTTAACGGCTGCATTTATTTGTCAATTTTCGTTACTAATCCAAATAAGCGTAAAAAAAAACTGTACAGGAGGGTATGACGGTGGGGTTTATTTCTACACAGACAAATTTCGAAGAGTGTATTATATTCAAAAGTAGAAAACGACAGTCAAAAATATTCCATTAACGAACGTAACCGTAATCTTTATAGCTAATATTTATTGACATCACGTAAAATGAATGTATAACGAGGCCAATTTGTAGCGCGCTCGCGTCTGCTTACTTATTCAAAACGCCCTTCATCCCGCCGTTGTAGAAAAGCATCATCGTATTACCGAATGACAGAATTTGGGGCAGTTTCGGGCGCGTACGTAAGTACATATACACACAACGCCGACTGAGGGCGCGCTTCTCCCTATTCTCATCTGCTGGCGTAGTACTTCTTTTACTACGACGAATTTTTGCCGAATATGCTTTGAATATGAACGACCCGTTTAGATACGTGGATACTACAGTCGTACAGTAGTACGCCGTAGAAAAATGCATTTCGAATTTCCTACCGGAACTTCTACCATACTGCCGAACAGACTTGAAATATACATAAGGTTAGATTTGCTTTCTTCTCCGTAGCTTCTTAGTGCGGCTTGGATGGTTTGATGATGTAAACGATCTTATTTGTGTGTCTTCTTTTTCTGAGTTGAAAGATGCGTCACTGCATCCAATTCAATTTATATAACCAAATGATTGTCATTAAACAAACGTAAACTATCATCATTTTTGAACATTTTGATTCGGTCTTAGATTTTGGAAGTACGCTACACTCAAAAAACATTAACCAAAACAGCCGACTTTTCGTGCATTAACGGAAAATTAATTTGCTCCTAATATCCTTGCAGATTTTTCACTTGTGTCAAAAAATGAACTGCGTTTGGTGTAAACAACCCAGTTTAATTAAATTAAATGTAGTTAGGAGTTTATATGTGTTAAATAAACGATTATTTGGAGACCTGAAATATTAAATGAAAAACTCTCATTACCAACAAATGAACTGACGAAACCTATTAAATGAACATTAATTTTGTTGTTATTTGCACCGATTGCAGACACCGTTGTAATTTAGATTGGTTGACAAAACATTTCAGGTGTATGATGAGTGATGAAGTAGTGACGAACCTGCTAGACCACTTGAAGGTAAGTAACTTTAGCCAAATTTTGTGTAAATACTTGTCTATGCTACATTGTACGTGAATAGTATAATTGTCTACTATTGGCTTCGACTATGTTCCCATAACAAACTTCAATTTAATACATTTGCGGCAAAAGCTAGCGTTTCTCAAGGTAGCAAATACTTTTATTCAATCACTAAAAAAAGATCATTCGAGTCTTGCCCATTTACTATTTTCGTGGTTTCATATTTTGATAATGATTATGTGTGATTATGTCTTTATTTTCAGAAATCATATAAAATACTACATCTATGCTAACTGTTATAATTTGGAAGCTACTACAGGGAGTGTTCACCGATTAGTAGCTGCCGACTGCAATACGAAGCCACCAATTGAACCATCCTCCAGTTCACAACTGTCTACTGACAGATAACATCATCCGGCAATGGTCGTTAAGCTTTGATTTTTTCAGATAATTATTTCATTACACACGTTCTACCGCTGTGAGGGACCACGTGCTACTTTTATATGTTTATTTTTATATACTGCCGCGACATATTGTTTTGTTCCAAATAAAAGTATAAGCAAAAATGTCTGAAAGAGCAATAAATGGCAAAATCTCTATACTGCATTTTCATTTAATACTTACAATTATCTTTATTTAATACAAGGGGAGTTCGATAAGTACTTTGCCTTGGCAAGAAAAAATAAACATTTTTATATGTAAAATTCATTTTATTTTTCAATATAGTGTCCTTTGAGATCGATATACTAAGTCCAACGTTTTTCTGTCTTTTGTATCCCATCTAAAAAAATACAATTTCTCTGACCTTACAAAGTAGACGTCTATTTCTGCAATCACCTCATCCGTTGAGCCAAATCATTTTCCGTCGAGCCGTTTTTTTATATTCGGAAATAGGAAATAATCGCTGGGTGCGAAACCTGGCGAACATAGTGAGTGGAAACAATTCGTATCCCAACTCATGGAATTTTGCCATGGCTACGACATAAGCGTGCACGTATGCAGTGTCTTGAAGAAACAGAATTCTCTTCTCCACCAGGTGCGGACGTTTTTCTTTCCGCCATGATCTTGTTAGTTGATAAAGTAGCTTTGTTTGGCGCCGGTTCACCGTGGAAAGCCTACTGTTTGGACTGCATGTCTCTGATGCACTCTGATGATTCCATGTTTCATGAACAGTTATAAATCGACGCAAAAAAAAATATTTGGATTGAGCTCTCACATCGTCAAACATTCGTCTGCAGTAGACACGCGTGCGTATTTATATGGTCATTTGCGAGCAATCGCGGCACCCATCTTGCGGAAAGCTTCCTTACGTTCAAATGAGTTGTTAAAATGTTATGAGCCCGATAATTTGAAATTTCCACAGCCTCACCCATCTCATGCACTTTCAGTTTCCGATCATTCATTACCATATCGCGAATTTTTTCCGATGTAATAACTTGTGCAAAATTTTAATGACGGCTTGATATTCGATTCTTTCAATTTTTACAACGCTCATATCAACTGAGGCAAATTGCTGTCAAGACAGCAACTGAGCGTCCAACGTGGTTGATATTTTCAAAAGTATCTTTCAGCACATGCACGATTATATTGCCAGATTAATTTTGATGAGTATTGTCATCTTCATGTTGAGGCTTGAAACCTTTAAAAGTACTGTCGTATGTTTCGGTTGTAAATTTTATTTTAAGCCATCAATGATTGAGTACCATGACCAAATTAACCTGATCACAATTGATGTTTTGGATTCTCCTACCTGGTAATTTACGCCCTGTAGCTTAAAGTTTAAAAGACCAAGTTCAAGTTGCTTGAGTGATTGAATCACTTTATACAGTGGTCATAATATAAGAATAAAGCTTATCTACAGAAGTGCGCGGGACACAACAACCAATTAAAATTAACAAATCTTGAAGACACATACTTGAAAACGGTTATCTTCGTCAGAGGTCACCTCTTTGTGCAAACTAATTCTGCTTTTGCGCATCAGCAACAGAGTAGTTAATATAGGCAAACTTAATAAGAATTAATGAGCACTGTTTCTTCCTGTTATTAAAAGAAAAACCTATGCTTATTTACAAGTAATGAAATCCATGCGTCTTGCTCTACGACCAATTAACGTTCATCGTCTAACAGAAAAAGCAATGCATATACCGACGTTACGGACTCATCGCTCGACGGTAATCACATAATAAAACCTTGAATTGCCGACAATTTCAATTTTACGGAAGCAGACAATTAAATCGACCTTGTATGGACAACTATTTAAATACAGAATAATATCAAACACAGAAACATTCAAACAATCTCTCGTTCATGTAATCTTCGTAAACAGTAGGCTCGATTTTACCGTTTCTATGAGCTGCCCGTTAGGATAGAACGCAGCATAGAAAAGTTAATTCTTATCGTTGAAGACCATTGGCTATTAAGAACCGTTCACCAAATTGGTTGTAAATATCCGACTGTTAAAGGATCATTAGCTCGGCTGTATGGCGTGCGATAAAATCGAAGTTATAAACTTGTAAATGAGTCTATTTTCGTCGTCTCGTGAAGGCGCTTGTCAGTGGGTAGTAACGCAGGTAAAAATCGGTCGTTAGTGGCATGCCCATACGTCGAAGAGATAATACAGGAGGAAGAAAATATGAGATGTTATGTTTAAGACTGTTGTTAGAGATAACTTGGACGTTTTATAATGGCGTTCGGTAAATTAATAGACGACTTGTTTAATGCCCGACGGCTGACTATTTACTATTTAAATTACTCTGGCGTTGTGGTTATTGTTAGTATGTCACTAATTAAATTATTATCGATGAGTTTTGAATTTAATGTGTGTATATGGTGATAAAATTTTGGGTTAATCTTTATTTCTCATTCCTGGTTTCAAGCGCGTTGAGTTTATAGTGTCGAAATTATGGATGTCACATAAATACTGGAGATGTTGGCGTTGAGATAATACGAGCGTTCACAAGTTTGCTCAATTAACATTACCACTAAGATGTTTTTTCAAATGAATATATTAGGTATGTTGAGAGTTAAAAACACTGGAAGCATTTCAATTTTATGAATGCAACCATAATGATTGGTTAAAGTTGATGCTATGACAAGTAATAAGATATTGGCACACTCCGCATCATAAAACATATTCAATAATAATGTTTAACTAATTAAAACACACGAAATGCTGCTTGTAATATAAGTGTACGTTTGAGGTTTTCTAATTTAACGTTGTTGCGATCCATCTGATCAGGTAAGTGTATATGCAATTATATTACTTTAAACTGTAATTCGCTCTTTCTGCTTCTTACAAGAAAATAACAGCACACACGCACATATAATAATTACTTCGACTTCTTACAAAAGACACTATACCAACAATATACACATAAAAAACTAATAAATACAAAATTTAATTGTACTCCAAAAAGTATTATACCCGATTTCCGTTTGTATGTTGTGCTACATTTGACGATTAAATGCCCATTACCCGTATCATTTGTGTAATATGGGCCTTGTCATAGAATTTTATAAATTCCCTACCTTTTTCTGGTAACCGGTTTATTTTTTCGGATTTCTTAAGAGCTTTCTGAGTGTGTTTTGCGAAGTAAATAATACGTTCATAACTTGTTTTTTAGAAACTAATTCTACCTTAAAATTTGTCAAGAATGCCTTCATTATTATTATAGCTTATTGTGGATGCAATCGATATATGTAGCAGAGCAATCATTATAGACAGTTACTTTTGTTATAAATTTAATTTCGTTACTGTATCTGTTTTTATTCAAGGGAAATTTCACTAATCTGTAGTAACCGCGTTGTGCACAGTGGTTCCAATCTGACTATCTATTACTGTTGATTTCTTTGCTACAAGTATTTCTCTCCATTAACCAAAAAATAATGCTAATATAGCTTTATTATGGTACTAATGGAATTACTTACGGCAAAAGCAATGTAAGGAGACAAAGAAAACCACTCCAGCCCATACTAGTTCGAGAAATGGCTTGAGGGGCAGTAACTCGTTTTTGTCGATGCCTTCTAAACGGCATGTATTTCTTGGCATGAGAAGGAAGAGGTGTCTGGTTCGTCATTTCAAAGGGAAATAATATGAACTGTGAGGCAAATAGCGGCATTAGGTGGAGAAGAACACGCTCGGAGCCACGCTGATGACGCCGGGTAGGTAGAAGCATGTCCATAGGCTATTATATTTTTTCTGGCTTCACGTAGATAATTTCGTCAATATCACGAGGAAGCTGTATTGGCATTTTTTAATTATTGTTTCCAGGCATTTTCTGATATTTTCTTTCCATTGTTTGCTATTATTTCTAATCGCTGAACTATCTATAAGAACGGAAGTTTTCTTCTTGCATGGTAAATTTAGTGGTCTCCAATTTTGAGTTATGTGTCGCGGGGAACTTTGAGATAGCACTTCTCTTAATATCAAAAACCTCGAAAATACGATCTACATACCTGAGCCAGGCCCTAAGGAAACATTCGGTGTACCTCTCCATATTCATTTAAAATTTGTGCATGAGCAAGTTAACTGTGAAAGAAGGTAGCGGATTGCTCATCGCCTTCAAGGTATTATTGGTCTATTTGAAGCTTGTTTTACATGCAAAGTAAAGTTTTTATACCACAAGAACTCGACCAAATATTCTACGTACGGTTTTTAGGATCAGGACGCTAGAGAAGATTGAACGAACATCAATTAAATGCAAAGCAATCCCTTTTTGGAACTGTTGAATTTAAAATTGATAGTTTTAAGTTACTGGACTTAAGTACTGGACAAACGGGACGGGCAATAGGCACAAGATTTAAAGAGCACATAGCACATTACCGCTACGGAAGAACTGAATTGTCAAGTGTAGTACAACACATAATCGAAACCTAGTATAATAGTAAATTAGAAAAACTTCATATAATTAAAAATGTAACTTCACCTCGAAGAACAGACACTCGCGAAAGCGTTTGTGTAAAAGGGAACAAACCGCGAAGGACATCCTCTAAGCCACTATGTATTGATAGATTTATTGCAGCAAATCGTGCACATGGTTCATGTTGTGATTACAGGCACGCATTTCTTTCTTTAATTTCTGGTATTTCACGAGATTTAGTTTAGAGTAGAATTTAAATGAAAAACCATTTTCTCGTGTCGTTCTGTGGAACAGTTGAAAATGGAGTCACAAATTTCCGAAAGGTATGTTCACAATTTTTGAAATATTTTGCGTGGTACAGGGTACGCCAGTGCCTTAGTGTTAGCTGCATGTCAGATGTAAGATTTGGATAATCTTTTTTCCATTTGCTTCATTGTGAGTTCATTGTAGTGTGACTCGCAAACTTGTTGACCTGTATTTTGACTGACATGATCTATACGTGAGTTTTAAGTAGTATGAATTTCGGTGCATGTTGGATGTATAATCACTGACGCAGACAATTGTCATCCATTTCTTATATTTCTGAGAGTTTCTGAAAAAGTGCGTGTTTCGGAACACGTATTGGATTATAAAGAATCAGTTCTATATTTATTTGGGAACTACTGGGGCACAACTCTCAAGGCACAAACTGATACACACAACAAAGGTTGCCTCTAGAAGAACTTGAAATTAGAATTCTGAGAAACGTCCTTACTGTAATTGTTACAATTCTAATTGAAATGGAATGTCGCAATTTCAGCGTACATTAAATAGAGCAAATTCTCTTTAATCCATTTCGACGATACACGTGGACAGTGAATAGGTAGATCGGTTTAATTTCATTTGTTTAACCGATATTGGTGCTGTACTGCTATAGCGGCCGTAACTGTTTAACATGTCACTCAGCTGTCAAATTGCAGGCTGGTCGAACGAGCTCACCGGAAACGAGCAATATCATGCTCAGGCTAATCTGGGAGATGATTTGTTTGATATTGCTTTAAATGAAATGGCCATACAGTCATGGAAAAAAATACCTTTTTAGTGAAATTAATTCAAAATGTTCATCAATAAACGGAATTTTGTTAGTTCGATAGTTTTCATAGGCCCTCGTTAGTTGCAATAACTGATTGACTGATAAACTGTAAAGAATTTGCTTTTCTCTACCCAAATAATGGACCAATATTTCACATTTCCGCGGCGGTTGAATTAATATGTAGAGCAACATCTACGGAATATTACATAGAAACCGAAAAGGGAACGTTAGGAATACTGCT
The DNA here is from genome assembly GCA_902654985.2 of Oryctes borbonicus. NCBI lineage: Eukaryota > Metazoa > Arthropoda > Insecta > Coleoptera > Scarabaeidae > Oryctes > Oryctes borbonicus. The sequence goes on from LR736867.1 coordinate 10,082,196, forward strand.
TCACGCGCATTCTCTGGAAAGTGCTACTACCATCGACAACAAAGATTCCAATGGACAGCTGGAACATTGCTAGGCATGTGGTAAATGTGTGAAAATTTAAATGAGAAATTATCAAATTCCAATCATTTATATCGCCAGGGAAGGATGGCATTTTTCCAGCGCCCTTACAATAGGGCTGGAACCTGCTTCCCTCTCCCGCCTTTGCACGATGTACGGGGCCAAAATAGTACTGGGATAACATAGCCCATGGAGAATGACAAAATTCATCTTCATATCGAAGACGGGTTTATACGACCAACGGAAGTCATTTAAACCTATAAGTTTGACATAATTTTTTTAAAGGTCCTGGAAAGATCGAAAGTCATATTATATAATGGTAGGTGCAGATGACATAACTACACTAAAAAGTGGTAAATTCGAAGATACCGTCTGCTACGCAATGCCAGGGGGCCCCGAAATTTCATGAAAGGTTGTGTAAAAAGCAGCGACTAACGGTAGACCCTTCCAGGAGTAGCCTTGTCCCGTTCACACGCAGAAACGATTCGGGGTACTCCCGTGTACTTATGTGGAGCTCCCTTATAGAAAGCGGAAGAGATTAAGTGTGTAGGGGTAATCCTGGATATTAAGCTCTTCGTTGAGAGAGTTTAAAACAAGACAGTCAGGGCCTTCCCCAAGTTAATTCAGCGGATCTATGCGGTGATGTAACATTTCCCAGCCCAATTTTCAAGAATGCAGGAATAAACTAAGCAGAATACATTACTTAGCAAGTCTCGGCATAACCGAAGCCATAGCGACAATCTCAACCGACGCACTGGAGACTCTGCCTAACCTACTGCCCCTCCATTTGTTGGTAAAGGCAGATTGTCTCGTTTTCTTCTCGGACCCAATTGGGAACAGGTGCGGGAGTATGTGGCACGGGCAGATTAGGAAATCTGCAAGCATATTTCTGGCGGAAATTTATGCAATCACATTATGTGCTCGGAAACTGTTGGAAACCTTGATCGAAAAGAACAGGATCTTTATAGTAACAGCAAAGCGGCTTTGAAAGCACTGAGTACGTCCGAAACAACGTCAGGAATCGTGTTCTGTTACTGAATCCGCTCAGAGAAAAGAATGGGTACTCTCGCATACCAACATGCTAGGCAATGAAAACGCAGAGCGACTAGCAAAGAGCGGCAGCGTACCACTCCCGTTGACTGTCCTGGAGTCCTCCTCCTAATTGTAAAATTTATTATCAATAATAAAAAATATTCCTCTCAAAATCAGATACTGATAGAAGCAGATAATTTGGAAATCCCTATTTTGGTCTGGACATGTAAAATGATCTGTTGAAGAAATAAGCATTTTCTCCATTTATTGACATAGAATGAATACATATTGGAACCTCATTTGCCTAAGCTAAAAAGCATTGGAAGCAACGGAATAGACTGTTCTAAGTCCATAACGACATAAAGTAATTTGGGCTGATTTTTAACATTTCCTCGATCGATACGTTGCAGTTCAAAAGCTGCTTTGAAATTTCCTCTGTTCCGCATGAGCCTTTCTAGAATTACAGGTACTACGTATGTTATTCGTTGGGACTCGAAATTAAACTTACGGGAAAGAATAAATACATCTTTTTAGCGTTATATTTTCCAGATTTTCTCTCTGCATCATATTTTTCGATATGCTGAGTATTGGTGACAAGTACAAATTCATCATTCTGCCTTGAATAATGAGACTCTTCAGCTGGAAAAAGACGAATATGATCTTGTACGTAGATAACTTTCTTTTCGGAAATTTGTCCTTTTAAAAATCTTGTCCTTATGAGCCAGGTGAAGGCACCGGTATTCCCCCCATTAATTGTTTTTGGAGTCAACATATTCGGTACAGTGAACAAAATGCGGTCTCGCATACTTGCCGAGCTACCATATTACATGTAACCATGAATTTGTAGAACGCAGTTTCATGGTGCCTGACATTCGTTCTTTGTCATAGTGTTTCAGTTATTTGTATTATTTTAAGTAATAACACATTTTTTTAATGTTTATGTCTAATCCATAAAATCCTTCAAAAATTTATTCTCTTTTTATAGAATTTATTATAGAGCATTCCTAACATATTTGTTGGCATTCCTGTTCCTTTATATGAAAGGTAAGCTTGGCCCTTTTCTTTGCTAAAGCTACCTTCTTTTTTTCTATTCTTGCTATCATATTTTTATGTTCAGTATAAATGTCAAATTTACGTTAAAGAACAAAATAATGGTAAAAGAAGAACTTTGTTTTATATGCACGACACCTCACAATAGCCTTACAGACAGATTATCGATATTTTCACTAAGCCACCTAAAAACTAAATGGAAATATAAAACATCTTCAACGAAACGGAATGTTGTCACATCTGACGTTATCGAACAGTTAATTTTTAACGACTACCGTTTTGTATAATTTAGTACGTCGTATTAATTTATTATCGAAGGAAGAACGTCGCTTTATCTGTCTCGACTCCTATATACGGTCGAAGGCTACAAATAAGAAGCGCAAGGGCCCTTTTAATTTGTATTCCGGTCGGGTATTTTATATGCACGAGCGAGATAAGATACGTAAGCTATTCGAAATGATAATTAATAACACCACTTGTATAATGTCCTGTTACACGTTCTGTTTTATTAGTTAGTGGTAACTAGATTCGATATTTTATGTAATCGGCATTTAATTTTAGTAATTAAGTGCGGAATTAAAACAAAATGAAATTTGGAATGATAGAAATATAGGTTGAGAGAATTTAACGAGAATGGCATGGAGTGGTCTATTAATTAAGCAGTATATTAAAATGGAACGATGATTTTTTTAGTTTTTAACTACCATTTATTTATTATTACACCTTTATTTCGGCATTTTTAGTTTGTCCCGCCAGTAAATTACTTTCGTTGTAGGCTAAAGTACACCTTGACTATTACTTGTTTTCTTTATCAAGAGTGCAATAAAACGCGGTCCCAATCCATAGTCAGGCGCCAATTTACTAACCCTCGTAAAGTACGGCATTCTTTTACAAAATCCGGTTAGAAAGGATGTTCCTTTACGACCTTTATAAACATGATATACACAACTACATGGCGTCAGTGTATTTACAAAAATGAAATTCCAATATTTATTAGGTCGCAAGTCAAAAATAAAATCTACAAACATAATAGCACGTGATCAATTTTTGATAGAAAAGGTATTTCACTTTTATCAGCGATGGCATTAGTTTTTCAAGAAAATTTAACTTGCCAAGGCCATTTGGTGGTGCCATTTATCCAAATGATCCGCTACTCAATCTGACTTTGCCAGACAGTTGAACATTTTGCGTGTTAATTTTGATACACAGAAAAATCTGTGTGAAAATTAACAAAAGGGACTCGTGTAAGGATATAAATGCAAAAGTTTTGTGAATATTTTGCCCAATGTTTTGAGTAACTGCTACCAATGTGATAATGTTGATTATTATACAATATATGTGTAACAATTTTTACGCATTTGTTTTAAAAGAACCACGTTGGTTTATCAAAATATTGGTGTCGTTAACAACAAGGTTTCTACATGAATCGGTTTGCATAGAAATCGTGTTAAATTTAAACGGAGAGTTAGAAAATAAAACTCAGAATAAACATATGGGGATTCTTATGTTCAAGGCTTATCTATCGCATGTAAATTATTCTTCTACAAGTATTGACATTTCTTCTTTGGGTAGGGCGAAAGAGGCGGACGACAGTATCATTTTTGCCTATACCTTGCATCTGTACTAGATTTGATTCTAAAATTCTAGAACTATAAAGAATAAATCTAGAACCATCCACAACTATCAGAATGTTAATACTTTAACAGTAGGAGTCAACTTTTACTAGCTTTTAATTTGTAAAAGATACAATTCTTGAAACAACGTTTAAAGCAATTAGAACAACCTGGAGCAATCGTCAGAACTTCGATCTTCAGAACAGAGGAGCTAACTTCATGCTTCCTTATTTATTGGTCTTTTGACATACAAGAAATACGTTCTGAAATTCTGGAACAATGTTTAGAACCACTAGAAGAACCTGGAACAACTGTTAAAATTTCAATTTTCCAAAGAAGGGGGTTACCCGAATTTCGCTTTTGGCCATATCCTTTGATCTGTATGCCTGATATTCTGAAACAATGTCGAGAGGAATTACAATAACCCGGAAGAACTCCCAGAATTTCAGAAACAGGGAGCTGTCTGTTTGCTTATTGCACATATAATTTTATCTCTAAGAGATACAGATCTGAAATTCTGGGACAATGTTTAGAGCAATCTAAAACAATTCTCGCTCTCAGAGATCAGACTTTCAAAAAAGGTGGAACTAGATAAAAAAGTCGTCCTTTTCAATTTTTTATGCCTATTTTGACCTTTTCTTTGAAATACCTTGGAACAATGTGGAACAAACCTAAAACAATCTGGAGCAACCACGATTCTGTTTAATAAAATGCCCAAGCGCTTGAAAACCGGGATAATGATGATTCTTTACAATGAAATATACAGAAAAAAAACTCGTTAAAAATACATAAATGCACTTAAAGTAGCTTAAAAGATCAAAATAAAAATGTTAATGTTGATAAGATTTATCTAACCAAAAATTAAATTATATAAAAATATTATGAAATAAAACAAAAGAAGTGAACTTATTAAATTAAAAATTGTAATACGGTTGATCGTAAGGTACTTAGTTTGTATAAAGGTGGTCGATATCTTGAAATATTTGAAACGGGGTGAGGCTCCAGACAACGTTGAGAACAACAGGTGTGATTTTGCCGGTAGCCGCTCGATTGACTCTGTTCAGATCTAGTATCGGATGAACACCTAGTGTGAATTAATCTAAACGCATGTAGCTCTTATACGAATTGGTCCAGCACCAAATACAAATGATCCGATACCAATTATAGGTTGAGTACAAATTTTAAGTTACTCCGATATAAGTTAATCCGAAATAAATTGAGTACTTAGTACAAATTGCCTAAAGGCGAAGAACAAAAGAAAATAAGAGCCTAATGAAAGAAAGAAGCTACAAGTTACATATTTTTCTCAAATTCATTTTCGTAACGATGTGAAACTTTATAAAAAAAAAATTAGTATTGTTAGCAAATTTTTTTAGCACGTACTTTTTTAGCTTCCCACGAAAAAGTATTCAGCTGTGTACGAAACGTGATCTTCAAGTAAATACCATTTTGAAATGTGACCACTCCAGGACTGCGGACGCCATTCCTCCTAGCCATTCCTCTAAGTACCTTTATCTATTAGCTAGCCACAGGCGCCATTGCGAAAGCATTCGCTCGAGTTGACGTCTATGTATGCATGTTTAACATTCCTTAGACCATTGAAAATCCATGATGCTGAAGTGGGCGGAATTCATCGGCGCATCAGTTATCTTGTTGCAGAAAGTGTTCGCCATGAAGTTATGGCAGAGCGGTTACAGTATCGAAGTTGTGCCAACGCTAAATTCCAGAAATGCTGTTAGCTACACAAAACCACTCTTTTAGCCACTGTTTTGACTTCCCTAAAGAGACTACTGTATCGAAAGGGAAGTTTTCAAGCCAAATTGTCACTGGTGATGGATAAAGTTCGCCACTTTCCGTGCGTTTAACGAAATTAGCAGAGACTAGAGAGACTCATGTTTATTCATCTCATGAGAACGGGTTCGTGTTGCCTACTGGTTTCCTCGAGAGTCAACAAAACATGAGGCCGTCTAATCTCTGCTAATTTCATGAAACGCACGGAAAGTGGCGAACTTTAGTGATGAAAAATGAATTGCTCGCGTTACTCTGGAATCAAAACAACTATCCACGAATCAGGAATATTCAACATCACCCATTAGGAATGTGAAATTCAAGTAAACAATTCCAGCCCGAAAATCACGTGCACTGTGAAAAATCGGTGTTTTCCTTGGTCTTTCGACACAATTAACATTTTCTTCCTTTCGTTAATAAAAAAAATTAAATGGAGAAAGGAAATAAGTGTATTTGTTTTCCCTTCAAGTTATTTATAAATAAAATTTGAGTTAGTTGCAGATTATCAATTTTGAAAATGAAAATTTAATTTATCCGCATCCCTTTTTTGTAACCAAAAAAATTCGATTTCTTTGTGTGATAGTTTGCTAAACCTAACATTTTAATAAAACTTTAATTCAAATGTTCTAATCCTGTTTTGTTCACACTTTTAAGTTGAGGTACTTCCCGTGCACTTTATACCAATTACTTTATTTTGATGGGACAGTAGAATGTTTTACTCAATAGTAAAGTTGTAGCTCTCGGCGGCGCAATAGAGTCGGGGTCCTGTATAGGGTGTCTCACCAGGAACTGCATCGTTCAATGTTTGAAAGATTATACATGGGAAAACTTTGAAAACATGGTAATATACTAAGGCCTACATGCTCTATTGAACTAAACTATTTTCAGTTATCTAAGACTTCCGGTTATATGGATCTATAAGTTATTACGTTCTTGAGTTCCAAGTTCAATTTTACGGTTTGCTTGATAGAATAACAATGTTGTTATTTCTAACCATATTCGAAATATTCATTTTCTTTTTTTTGTTCTTGACAGATGGACGAGTGAATGTGAATTTTTACAACTGTTTAACTGTTTTCACAGTTGAAGAATTGAGATGAAAAAACAAAAAAAAATGGGTACTTTTTTTTGGGGCATATTTAGGATAATGTGTTTTGCAGCACAATGAAACGTTGAATTCCTAACTTTCCTGGAAATTTTGAGGTGTATACGCATGGGAACTCGAATTATACCGGTATGACGATTGTGCCGGTTAAGTAGACCATTTCTTGTAAAGTTATTAAAGTTAAAGTTAATTTGAAAAGTATTAACTTGAAATGCTTAATAAATATAAAATTTTTCTTGTTTTTTTTAATAAAAAAAGTGAAGAATAAGTAGTTGACACATTTTCCATTTGAAGGTTTATTCGTAATTGTCGGTTACTCCGTATAATATTTTCGAAAAATTCGTTCGGTTTCTAATCCTACCCTTTACAATCAGCAGTCCTTGAAAATTTCAATTTAAATTAAACACTTCCATAATTGTAACAGTTCACATGCACTCGTCCATCTACCAGAATTAAAAAAAAAATCAAATATCTCAAATATAGTTAGAAATAGCAACACCCCAGTCGGCTGCCCATTAGTGGGTACGTACGGTCTTGGCGCTCCGCGCGAAGGTTGCAACCCTGAGTATAGGTGTACTTATCTTTAAACTTCCCCACTTTCCGTGCGTTTCCCGAAATTAGCACATACTAGACAGACTCGTGTTTATTCCTTTCACGAGAATGGGTTCGTGTTGCCTCCTAGTTTCCCCGAGAATCTGTAAAACACGAGTCTGTCCAATCTCTGCTAATTTCGTGAAGCGAACGGAAAGTGGCGAACTTTATTATCTTGATTAACTTTAAATACGCTCTGCGACTGAAATCATGGCGCTGTTTTCGGTATTGAGAGTTTTACGCATATTGTGGACTTTTTTGTGGAATATTAATACTATAAAGTATCACGAATCATAAATATAAATATCAATAACGCCGATCTGCATATATAATGGAATTAGATACTTTGGCGAATCGTAAATTTACCAAAAATTATCTCTGGAAAGGTATATGCGCGTAATATAGATCTATATACCATCGACAAATTAATATTTTTAAATATTGAAATGCTTTTACAGGCTCATAACGGACGCTGTCCTCGTTAAAAGAGTTTAACAGGACCATATCGAAAATTGCGATAGCACAATAGAGTATAGTAATATAAGCCCTCTATTAAATTTATGGCCATTTCAATCCTACCTAGCGGCTATGTGCTATTTTAAAATTACACATGGAAAAGCTGTTCCGCAAACAAAGCACTAAACTATATTATATATAAATCGTATAATATATACGCACTCGCATATATGCGTGTTTTTTTTTTTTATACGACTTTTATTTACCCAATTAAGAGAGTAGTTTATGGTGAAATGAAAACTTTATGAGTTTACCAATTTTACTTTACGGTTGCCTTTCTAAAGAGGGGAAATCATTTAATTTTTGTGTTATTTAATTTAAAATTCCACCGTTAAGGACGAGATAAAGATTGGTCACGTACTATCAAAACTAAAGGAAAATTACGACACTAAACTATGTTTTACTTACACACAGCTCTCTGCCTATAAGACATCTTTTAGTAATTACTGCATTCATGTATTATACAGGTTGTTCAAATTTATCGGGCCACTATTGCTGACTATATTATTATTGTAGCTGCGATGTTGGTTAAATTACCGAAGATGTAGTGATTTTTCGCTGATTACAATGATGTTGAAGTGCATCGTATTGTTTACCTTTTTTAATTGAACATCCTGTATGTTTTTCACTTAAAAAGAAAAGAGACACAGCGATATTTATATTGGTCGATTGAAAACTGTAATTACTATGTTATTAAAGCAGTTACCGATGTAGCAGAAGCATGAAAAATATGTAATACACTCCGCCCAATAAGATGGTATAATCAAAATAGCATAGTAACTCGCATTTCAGCGTTCGGTTAAATAACTCCCATTTTTAATGAAACGCCCTGCGTATTTTTCCACAAATCGATAGAGAGTGACATTTTACGTAAATTATTCTTATAACGCTAAGGTCTCAAAGTGACAGAAACAAGAGATGACAGATTTTAAGATGGAAGATGATATACTTAACGTCAAAATGAACCAAAGCAACCAAGCGTTGGTTTTTTGAGGACGCCATAAAATTCATTGGAGAATTTATAAATCTTCTTCGGTGTTGCAATCGATTATGGTATTAGTTAGTGAGGATCATTGCTTATTGTCCTCGCTTTTTTTGTGTTTTTTACTTATGCGTCGATTATTCGTTTTATTATCATTTTTGTTGCGGCTTATTGTCGTTTATTTTTCTTAAATGCCTTCACCCATACAGGGAAACGCGACATGTTTGAGGCTTCTTTCGCATGCAATAGCAATTGCGAAAGAGTTACAGTCAAATATTCCTGGAGAGGTTGCTGTCTTTCAATTGGTCAATATAAATTTTATCGTGTTTCTTGTATTTTTCATTCCATGCGGGTAGAACTATTTTGTACAGATTTCCATTTCCCATCGAGCAATTGAAAAATGTGCACAAAGAAATATATTCAAAATTATGCAGGTGTTAAATAAAAAAAAAAAAAAATTCAAGTTAGTACTGAAATGCGATGTGCAATTGTTTTTTAATCAATATAATTGTGATCAGTGGCAAAATCACTACATCTTTGCTAATTTAGCCAAGATCGTAGCTATTCCATTGAAAAAAAAAAACAAATTTATTACGTAATATTTTTTACGGTCCCACATTGGATTCCTATTATATTAAAATATGTTGCATTTGAGGCGAGCAAAAGGGCACTCAGGGTAGGGTTATTAGTGGGAGAGATGCAGCTGCGAGGCCTTGAAGCTAAGTAAAGAAAAGATATAACATACATATTAGATATTTTTATGGAGAATACCAACTGTGGTTATCTCACAGTTGATCAGAGACAAAAGAAACAAATGTTTAAGTGATTGATGGCAAATTTATAAAAATAAAATTATTAATAATAAGTAGTAAGTAAATAAAAATCTATGATGTCATAAGCTTGCTGTTCCATGCGGTGTACCTATGTTTGAACCATTCTGCATCCTGATATAGTTGGATCTTAGATTTGAATGTGTGATCGATAAATGATACCAAGGACTGTGGCGTAGTATAGCTAACAACACAAAAGTATCAGCAACCTCCGCATCACACAAGTTTAATTAGTTTATCCGGGACCGCCGTTTCGAGGATGCAAGGATTCGGTCACCGGTTGAGAATGTGGATTCTTGCATTCTCAAAACGGCCGTCCCGGATAAACTAGTTACACTTGTGTGGTGCGGAGGTCGTCGATAATTTTATGTTGTTAGTTATACCCTCTGTCCTCCTAAAGGTGGATATTTCGCTTCCCTGGATGGTATAGCAAATTGTCCACGAAATCACCATAAACGGGTAAATAAGAAAAAAGGCAGTAGTTTGTTTTTAAATATATTCACAAATCAAAGACATTAAATCTTAGTTGGCAATCGAAAAATTGAATATACTGTAAATTTAATTAGCCTTAAGCGCCAGAAAATGGAAATGAAACAAAGAAAAGATGAAATATTTAAATTCAGATGAATATAAATGACAACACAGGTAAACGTTATTCAAATTAAATCAAAAAGAAACGTTGAAATTTGATAGGGTATTAAGAATAATAATAATAGTAACAGTAGCTTATTGTCTCCTTGTCGATATAGTACAAGATAAGTCGCAAAACAGGATATATTTGTAAACAATAAACCTTACAAATTAATAATAAAGCTAAGAAATAATATTATTGAGCTACTGATTGCTTTTTACAAATTGTAAAGTATTCGTCTACACTATATATTACCGATGTTTCCATTATCTAAGAATTCAAAAATGTATGAAAACTATGAAAGTTTAGTTTAGTTTAGTTTGTTTGAATTGTTATTTGTAACATTTATATTGAAACAAGTTTTTTCTGCCTTGTTGAAATCTTTTATTTGGTTATTTACCACCATCCATAGGCATCTTAGAATAATGTGAAATGAAGGAAAACAAATAATTTCAAAATTGTTTAAATAAAATATCAAGTATGTTATATCATTCTAAAGGTAATTTTATATGCTTTTCAATAGTGTAAAAATATATAGGGTATTCCATATAAAAAAACACAAGTCTTGATAATATCTTAAAAAACAGGAGTTTAAAAAAAGAAAAAAATTAGAGCATAGGATTTTGTGGCAAAAAGCGCCCTAATATAGTTTTTATATAAATCAATCATTTTCACAAATAAAAAAGTTACAAGGGTTTTTAAAAATTGCACATTTTAAGAAAACGCTCTGTATCTCTTATATTAAGGAAGATATAAAAATAGGGATTTCACCAATCGATTTCCTTTTAAAATCGAGCTTCAGAAGCTAAGTTAATTTTTTGTATAATTCCTTTAGAAGTATAAGTTCCCATTAAAAGTGTCGTATTTGGCTCACCTTGTACATAGTTTGATAACTTAATAATATTGGGAAGCGCATTTAAATGCTTAATCCTCATATATCCTGGTAACCTCTCATACACCGTGAGTCGATGATGAAGAGGACACAACATATTCTTTTGTCTATATTCCAAATCACTCTCATTACATTTGACATAGCAAACTATTTCGAAAATATACAATGATGTTAAAGTTAAGATGCTTAAAGTCTTAAATATAGATCTACATGATGTACGTCTACTTGCACCAACAATACTTCTTATAGCCTCCACTTCTGTATTGTAAAAAAAAATCCTTTGGAGAACGTAGACGCTCCTTTAGTAATCAACCCATAACTTAATCTAGGTTGCACCTTTCCAAACCAGATCCTTTAACAGATACAATACGTGGTAGACTGATGAAAACTTAGATTCTACATAATCGGCATGCGTATTCCAGTTTAAACTATTTTCAACATTTAAGAACTTAACAGTTGGAACTTGCTTAATCGACTTTCGATCTATTTTTAATAAAGTGCCATGCATTATAGTTATTAAAACCCGAAGTAAAATATATGAAAGAGGTTTTTATTTTGTTTAGATATGACTTATAAATTGAAAACCATGCATTAAAATTATTCAATTTTATCTCAGAACCGATTAATAGTTCATTCTTACTCATGCTCGCACTAATGTAGGCACTGTCATCAGCATAGAATATCACATCTAAGAACTAAACGGGAGAGTCGTTAATAAATATAATAAACAATATTGGTCCTATTACCGAACCCTCTTTAAGTATAGTTGGCCTCATATCCGTCCACTAATGTCCACAACTTGTTCACCATTTGGTAAACAAGGTTCAAACCAATTGGTTTGAATCTTGTTATAATTATGCCGTAATTCTGGAGCTTATAGAAGAGTAAAGAATGGTCTACCATGTCGAACGTCTTAGTTGAGCTCAGTAATCATTCAAATCTGTATCTAAAAATACTAAAATAATGGAGATACAGAAAATACAATGTGTGATTGTTGCACGGGATAGAACATAATTAAGGGCAATTGAAACAAACCCCATCGGTGGTATTTCGCACTTCAAGACTGTAATCGACAAAGTAAATATAATTTACCTAAACTTCGTCTTATAAGGATAGAAGCTGATTCCTCAAAATAGTTGCCAAATTTTTACTGCACGTGCACACAATAACAAATTCCAAACGATAAAATCAATACTGCAATAATTCAATAAAAAAAAGTAAAAATTCGGGCAAATACAACATATATTTAGATAAAGCTATAACACATAAAGCGGGTGGGTTAAGATATTCTACACAACGCAGAGGCTTAGAAAAAATGATAAAAAAGTAAAGGAAATAAGAAATATTAAAAATGTTTAAAACAATGTAAAATTTAAATAAATTAAGAAATAATAAAAATAATAATAACTAAAGTGAAACACACTATAACTACGTACCAAGCTTCATTTCGTCAAACAATCGTTGATAGGCTCTAGCACCGCTTTAAAAGAAGAGAGCGACGAATTCGACACGAGAAAATGCGAAAATTAAAAGGAAGGAAAATGAAAAAGCATATGTTATTACAAAAAATGTGCAAAAGATATGAATTCGTACTTACAAATGTTTCACGATACAAAAATATCAAAACTGAACATGCTTGCTTGGGGATAATTTTTGGTTGTGCATAATTTGTCTCTAATTTTTTATTTCATAGCTAGTATATCTTTTTCAGAATAACAGAGAAGCAACAGCTAAAGTGGTTTGGTCACATTGTGAGTATGGACGACAAAAGGCAAAAAAGAAGGGTATGGCTCTCGATATTAACCCAAAAATGAGAAAGTCTACCCCTAAAGAAACATAGAAAAACGAAGGATGACCTGGAATGAAGAAGCAAGAATGATAAAGAGCAAGGAATATTGGCCAAGATTTATTAATAGGTACCAAGTAGTGTTATATTTTTTTATGGCTGTATTTATATTCGTCTCGATACTCTATAAGTAAATAAAATTAATGATATGTATATTTTGTAATGTTTAACGATGGAAGAACTTAAATATTTATGAGTTATCCAAATTGATTAGGCTGAAATTAGGTTTCGTGGGATACAGCAATGTCTCTTAAACACTTTTCGGTGATCTAAATTTAATTAATAAAAAGTTCCAACACATAAATTTCGTGTTTATGTGGTTCCATTCTGGAAATCAGCTATTGTTCAGAAGCGTAACTTAATCTTTGAATTACAAATAGGCTTCTTAAAATTCAACAACTTCTAATTGAAAATATAACCTGACGCAATTAACTTCGTGTAGTTGAGTGTACCTCACTCCATCCGTAAATTTTGGATGTAGCATTATGCAAGCTATGTAGGGACTTATAATTATTTAACGAACGATTACTGATTGATGAGATTACACTTAAGTATGCCCCAATTTACAATGTACCTTGTTGTCAGAAGATTTTACATTAATTTGGGCGTTTCGGAAAATGAGAAAATGGAACGCAAAAAAAGTTATTGTTTCACCATTACCGTCGTTGGTTGGACTTATAATACCCTTCTGACCACCTCGCTGCCTAGATAATAGGCCAGAAAAAAAATTGCTGCTCTAGAAATCGAGATCTCAACCACTAGAGGGGCCTTTACTTTGGATAGGTGGACAAACTGAAGTCACCGAACGTAATGTGTGGGTGGCGCTGGTGTTAACCTCTATGCTGGGAATAATAACATTGTAATATATCTTTGTCAGGATCGTCAAATTTGATTTATAAAGTATTTGCAGATAGTGATAAAACAGGTTTCCCTTCTTTTATCAAATGCAATCTTTATACGAGGAATTTAAAAGATACGCACATTCCCATTGTGTGTAAATGTGAGTGTGCATTAGAAAATTTTCGGTACCTAATTTTTTCAATAACTTTGTTTTCAAACGTTTCGATATTATCAAAATAGTTTTCTGTTTCTCTATAAATATATCAATAAAAGTTCATTGTTCACTGTTCATCAGAAAAGGACATAAGAGTAATGAACATGCTAAATTAACTAAGACCACGGCGATTAAGTTGAAATTGTAAAAAATACTATGAAAACAAAATAATTTAGTTGTTGAGCAAGCTCAAAAGTGTTATAAACCCACGACACATCAACTAGATAAATTGCTGAAAAAATAAATATGAGAAGTTCAACAGTAAATGACATCATAAAGCGATATCGGACAACTGGAACTATAGAAAATCGTGTTCGTCCTGGAGCATCTAGGAAAACAACAAAAGCTGAAGATTTGAGAATTGTATTATTACGCAAACGCAATAGAAAATTAACAGCGTCACAAATAGCAGCCGAAGTCAATCGCGGCCGTGAAGAACAAGTTTCGGCGAGTACGGTAAAACGTCGACTTCAACAACCGGACCTTCATGGACGCATTGCCATTCGAAAACCCTTATTACGTCGGGGTAACAGAGCAAAACGGCTACAGTGGGCCCGTTCTCATCTAGATTGGTCGTTAGATGATTGGAAACACGTGCTTTGAATTGACGGTCAAAGTTTGAGGTTTTTGGGCAAAATCGACGAGTTTATGTCCTTTGCTGGGACGGGAGATTTATGCAGAGTGCAGGGTGTAATGAGGAAGGAAAATTATTTTGCAATACTCCAGAATCATGCAGTGCCATCACGATTGCGTATAATAGGCTGTAACTTTACATTCATGCATGACAACGACCCAAAACACACTGCGTTAGTGTGTAAGAACTATCTAAAGAAGCAAGAAGAACGGCACACCCTGAAAGTAATGACATGGCCCCCACAAAGCCCAGATTTGAACCCTATAGAGTTGTTGTGGGATGAACTGGACAGGAGGATCCGAAAACTATACCCAACCTCACAAGAACATTTACGGAATATTCTGCAACATGAGTGGATTAATATTCCACAATCCGTTTTAACAAAACTTATCGAAAGAATGCCTAGAATAGTTCGAGCGGTGATTAACAGCAAAGGAGGTTTTTTCGATGAAAAAAAATATAATGTTCAGTATGTTATATTAGGCCAGAATAACTTTTTATTTATTTATTTTTGTCTGTTTTACCTGTACATACAATAAAATTGCATTTTGTTTTTAGTTTCGTTTGTTTCTGTAACCTTTTCATGTTTTTTACCA
Source organism: Oryctes borbonicus (assembly GCA_902654985.2). Classification (NCBI taxonomy): domain Eukaryota; kingdom Metazoa; phylum Arthropoda; class Insecta; order Coleoptera; family Scarabaeidae; genus Oryctes; species Oryctes borbonicus. Next base: position 10,097,413 of record LR736867.1, read on the forward strand.
ACCGACCGAACTTCTCTGAACGGCAGTGTACGTAGGAATTACATTGATTGAATTGATACCTTTGTTCAGAACAGACCAGAAAGGAAAAATTCCATTTTAGTTATTTTAGCCTTAATATAGTTATCCAGTTGCTTGCGATATCGGAATATATTATGTGGTGTCAATCCCCAACTTCTGACATTAGAAATAGTTGGTATCCTGAAGTTGTTAATTCGCATGTTTAAGTTGTTAGAATACCAGTAATTTCTTTATTACCAAAGAGAAGTACTTTCGACTTAGCAGAGTTAATATGCGGTTGATACAGAAAAGATGTTATTTTCCACAGCTTTAATCCATTCCAATATCTTAAATAAATAGAACGTCATCCACGTATAGGTGCGCTTTCATGAAGGTGAGATTATCAATAAACAAAGACGTGTACAGCGAAAACAAAGCGGACTTAAAATTGAACCCTGCGGCGTTCTTTGAGATAAAGAGAGCGGCCGAGAAGTTTAATTTTTCAATTTTACGCATGGGGATCTGCCTGTCAGAAAATCTGCAATTAGAAGAACTGACGACTGAATCCCTTATTTTCTAATGAATTTAATAAGGTTGGGTGATTATCGATTGAGTATCGAACGCTTTAGAGACCTCAGGGAGTACAAGAACAGTCACAAGTTCCCTGTCTGTAGCTCGTAAAATATCATTAGTTACACACAATAATGCTGTAGTGCAACTGTGACTAGATCTAAATCCAGATTGAATATCTGGTAAAACTTAGATTGTATGAATTTTGGTCACTGTGCTTAACGTTTATGCGTAGTTTTGACTAAAGTTGTTGTAACTGGGAGTTTTTTTTTGTTAAATATCTGGTGTCTTTTATTACTATTTCTACGTAAGCCATTAAAGTGCTAGAATTTAAATAACAAAATCAAGTTATTTAAATTTCTACGTCACACATAATAGAGAGATGATTAAACGTACATATACGTAAAATCTTAATGGTACAATACATATATGTTTGTAAAAGTAAAAAAAAAGTCCGATTACATGATAAAAGCAGAAGGCAACCCTTACTATTAAAATCTATGATGTAAAGAAAACATCTAATCCTATTTCTTCACATGTAACATTCATATCATCCACCTCGAAAATACTTCAGGCAAAGTTACCAGGACCTAATACCTGATGGTTCAGCTGAACCGCTGTAAATTAGGAATTAATGACATTATTATCCCCCACTATGTGCGCGGTCTCACAGCAACCATTGGTTACGGTAGGCGTAGAGGGGGGATGAGAGTAAAGATGCAGCTGTTTTTAGAGACGCTTTCTGGCGTAGTCTAGGTTAGGTTTAGTCTGATTTCGACTGCGCTGTTGAGAGTACGCCAGATTTCCAGTCGAACACGTCACAGAACACGTAATATTTCGCGCGCTGTTCGGCTTTCCCTATCTACGATCCGCCGTGGTGATTTTTCTTATTATCTGAATGCGGCGCTGCACCACTTAAAAACTTGTGTTTTATTTCGTATTAAATTTGGTTTAGTTTTATTTGGTGTTTTAGTTTGAATCTTGTGTTTTAATTTTCTCCACCTTCACCTATGTTTACGTTAGTGTTTATTGTGCTTCGATGATTGTTCTCTTCTGTGGTTTTAATTATCCTAAGATTAGTGGTTTTACTTCTAATTTTCCGTGTGCGATGGTTTGTCTTATTGGACTCGATGGCTTTCAATCATAACACGAGGATCAGGTCGACTACTAATGTAAGCTAAAGAACTTGTCCATTAGTTGATCCTTCTTCAATAATACTTTTGAATTGTTAAACATTCATGTATACCAAAAACGTGCTCATTTAGTTTCTTATGTGTTTTCGTTCGTATTTTATAATGTTTTAAGCATCAATGACCCGGGAAAATTTTCTTGGCATCATTTAGTCAAGCCAAAAATAAAATTTTGGTAAAATACATGAAATACTGGTTATTACTTCATGTTGTTTTACAATGTTTATTTATTTACATATTTCACACTCATTTAGGAAAATACACAGCATATATGCTACGGACGTTTTAAAAACAACTTCCTTAGCTTTGGTTTAATGACATAAGTGTCTTATTACTCAAGAAGTCGAAAGCAGTGAGGAAAACCAAGTTGTTGCAAGATACATAAAAGCTGAAGCTTATTAAACATTTCCTCTTTGATCTTTTTCAAATCATAGAGTAACAATTGTTCGCACTAGCTGCTACTATAGTTAGGCTATAAACATTGTAACGTGTGATATTGCGTTGACTACGTATGAAGTGAACTTGGTTCGTTTTAAATTTAGTTTTGGAAAACGTTCTTCGATTGAAGCTTATATTTGGAAAAGAGACCGTCATGCGGTATTATTATGAAGAAAAGGTTAATATGTTGATAATAAACAGAAGTTTAATGTTTTCAGTATTTTCAATGCCGATGGTGAGGAAAAATTTTAGTCGTTACACAACAATTATCCGAATATGCATTTAAATTGATTTTAATGACAATATAATGGGATTTTAAAAGAAACTAATTAGAACAAACTGGAATCAAAGCTGGCTCTGGTTTATGGTTTATCATACTTTTACGAATAGAACATTGAAAAAAATAAGTAGCGTAATCTTTTGTACGAGGGGAAAACATTTAGAAGCAGATTATTTTTAAAAATTAATTAGCTGAATTTAGGATTTGTGGAGTTCGGGAATGTTTGACAATTTAAGTTGAAATAGAATACCAGTAACTAACTCGATATAGCGATTTTTCAACACATAAACACTATGTTTATGTGTTCCTTACTGGAACACGGCTTTATTTAACGACCACGCTTGAATTACATCAGAATTAGAATTCAAATGGCAAACATATTTTACAATTGGAAACACAACCAAACACGTGTTACCTGGATGACAGTTTGACTCAAATTATTTTGAGGGCAGCAAATTCTAATAATTTTACCTTTCCAAAAATATTTGGTTGACGAACCTCAAATGAAATCCTTTATTTTTTTGTAGTACATAATGAAAACGACGCAAGGACGCTGATTCTATGCTATTTTATGACCTTTTTCACCATCTACAACCGTACAATATCAAATTTTACTGACTAATAATACGATTACCTGACAAACTACGAGATATGCCTAAAATTATTCTGGAGATTGTAGGAAAATTTTACATTAAATCGGATATGAGAGAATCGAAGTTACTATTCCGTTCTATCACTACCGTCTTTTTCTGGACTTATAATATTCTTCTAACTCCACTGCTATATAGACAATAGGAGATATAAAGAGTTGGGGCTATAGAAAACGAGCTTATAACCACCAGAGGGATCTGGACTTTAAATAAGTGGACATACTGAACTTGGAACGTGGTGCTAATGGCAGCTAACCTCGATGTTGCGAATTATAGTACTGCAATAGTTAACTATAAACAATTTTTGATGAGGAAGTCATCCTCGAAGTAAAAAAAAAAAATAAGAAAACTAAAATTAAAAGTTGGCTCCGACCCCGACTAATCCCCGACTTTTTCGTAGGAATTAGAACGAGATCATAAGTATAACGCTTATGGTAATTCAGTTCAGTCACCTTTTGTACTATTTTCATGTCTATTTCGTAGCGAATTAAAAAAAAAAAAAACATACAATCTGTCCAATTATAAAGTATTAACGCCAGGTCTAAATCGTACTGGATTAGAAAAGTATCACCTTGATAGAGCCAAACCGCAAGTTGGCTGTCGAAGGTGTCTTTAATTGTTTGGCCGAACTGGCAGACCCTGGCTGATTTGCCTGAATGGTTGCGTTATCACTACCATGTCTAGGGCACTATCTAAGTATACATTTACATACTTCTCTCTGTTTACCTAAAATATCTTCATGGTCTAAATAATTGCTTGGGGCGTAACGGTCGCGTGATGAGAGATATGCTGTCATAAAGTTATGTAAATAAACTATTGCTTTCACAATCGAATCTGCACATTCACCATCTTGATATCTGAACACCAAAAGTGTCTTCAATTATCTTTGGTGGCCGTGACGCCTTGAACACTACTTCCACAGCATTTAAATTCTCCAATAGGAATATGTCACCTTTAAGAAATAGTTAACGATTTTGTTTGAAAGCTTGTTCGAAAATAGAAGAAGCAAACACACCTCCATCATTAATAAGTTCATACGCACCTACATCCACATATGCAAAGTTGCAATCTGCATCGCAGGCTGCTCTCGACACTATACTAAAATAATGTTTGTAATTGTAAAATAATACACCACTATGTGCTGGACATTCAATTCGTACGAGTTTGCCGTCTATGCTAGCTAAACAATAGGGCATCTGCCATTTCTATAAAAAGAGCATGAGATATTGTTTTGAATCGTTGTTTAGATGGCACTTGGATATAAAGTTTTCCATATGTGATTTCCTTTATTGCTGAACAAATAGTTGATTTTACAACTTTGCAATTGAAAAACGTGAATCCCCCATTGCAAGATATCTAATAAGAAATAACATTTAAAACATGTGATTTACTGTTAAATATACCTCAATCTCATTGCAAAACGGTGGAATTAAGTGAAAGGTTTTCGCGAACTTGTCTTTTTTTTAATGAGGTCCTACGAGTTCTGTCATAGACGGAGTGGATGGATTTTTAAGTCGACCTCTATTTACAGGTCATACCCACCGACGTTTGGTTTTTGATTTACTATTTAGCGTAAGATTTTTATTGTTATTGGCGCTAACAAGAATATTAGCAACATTTAGATAGCTTCTGTTTCCATTTGAACTTTTCCTTGATATTATACGCGCTCGTACTTTAATTTTTCAACAGGTTAACTTGGAAATAGCGCGAGTCACTGTGCAATTGTGGAAAAAATGTTTACGTACATTGCGACCACCACGTTCAATTATGCTACGCATTTTCCATGCTTATGCTTACTAAAACCTCAAGCAGAATTTTCGAATTTTCTCGTGAAGTATATTTTTCACTTATCGTTTATTCATATTATAACGTTGCGATCTATTTCAAAAACGATAGCGGTTTTACAAAGTTTATTAAATGTCCTTCCTGATGACGTATTAGTGTTAACATGTAACTATAACACCACGGATGGTTTAATGGACCAATATTCATCTTCGTCTTTGCTTATTCGCGTTCCCTATGAGTCAATATAGGAACTAATTTTATTTTTGTTATATACCATTAACATTATAGAAGTTACAAACAAGCCTGCAGAAACGAGTTGCGCTTCACGAAATTAGTAGAGCCTAGTCTCTGCTAATTTTGTGAAACACACGGAAAGTGTACTCGTTTCTACAGGCTTAATTACAAATCACGCGATGTATCTCTATGCTAAAGATCTATGGTATCTGCTTTATGGTAAAGATCTATAGTGAGTGCAGAAATGGGCAACTTTACCCTTGGCAAAGCTTAGTTGCTGTTTTAGTAGTAACAAGGTATTTATGAATATATCAAAGACGAGCTATATGTTTTTCCATACTACATAATCCAGACAATATTATGACATAAGTGAATAATTCACATCTGCAACATGGATCATCGATAAGGTTTCTGGGTGAACTTTATCCTGATGAGAACGTGAGTTGGAAGACGTACTGCTTGGCCTTGATTAAACAAGCTAATACGACATGTTACCAGCTCCGAGTTTTAAAAAATATTCTAACTAATGAATATTATTGTAATGTTCATCCAGAACATCGTACGAAATTATAGTGTGAGATTTGTCGACATACGTTAGTAATGTGCTTATAGCCTGGAAACAAATTATTCGTTGTTTAGCCAGGAATGTTAAATCTTATAAGCCTTATTTTATTAATTATCACAGTCTACATTTATGTTCTGGGGCTGCTGCGGTGAAATTCCTAAAAATGATACGTGTATCAGAAGTAAATCTGATTTTAGAATACCTTCAAATAAATTGAAAATAACTGGACAAATCACCTCTGAGTATGGGTATAGAGCTTTTTGATTCGCTGCTTTATGAATTGAGAGTGTTACTGACATGAATACATCCAAACGTAAGGTTAAATAGTTATTCCACGAACACAAAATAACATTGTTTTAGTTCAATGTTGCCGACACTCTCTCTGTAAGTTTGTAATTTCTCATACATAGGCAACCAAATTTGTAAACCCGTGTATGAAATCTCGGTTTATTTATTATTGTAAAACGTGTATTTCATAACGTATCTACTATTTAATTTTTCCCAGCGATAGCGCGTCGGATGCTACGGTTCTATTGTTGAGTTATCCTTTTCATATCAAAAGAAGATTACCCGTAAAGTAGGTGAAGTTAGAAGTTAGTCCAATAACTTTAAACATTGGAGCGTACTAGTTGCAACAGTATTCTACAGACAACAATAGTAATGCAATTTCTTGAACGAAATAACGAACCGATCTCAATACAACGATGCACGAAGTGAGCGCGCGTAGACCGTAAGCGAGCTCACAGACATAAAGTGGGTTATTATTGCGCCAATTAAGAACGTTTTAATTAAAAGTACTCCTATTAACTATTGTACGATGGCAAAGGCGAGTTGCAATAAGAACTGCGTGAAGAGAATGTAACGGTTTCCTTTCCACGCTCGGAACGGTTCTCACACAGGCCGGCGATTCTGCTATTAACGGCGATTTCCAGGTTTTGTGGTTTTCTATTCGACGATGACGACGACGACTAGCGTTCAACGCTCCGCTAACTTTACGGCTATTAGTCAAGTTATATCCGCGACTAAAAGTTAAAGTAAGTAGCAAAATTACGATTTAGAAGAGGATTTTGTCCACAAACGATTGCGTTGGATTGATTCGCTTTCTTCGCGGGATTCTCTTTTTACCCGTCGTTGAGGAAATGACTGCGGTCAATTTGTGGAATTAATTTACTTATTCGACTCCGTAATTAAATCTGTCGGAAATGGAGTGGCGCAAAGAGAAAGCCGCACGATGGTGATTAAGAATATATTGATGCAACTGGTGTAATTTATATTCGATTAGCAATGGATATATGCTTGAGGTATTGATGGTCAAATAGTGATCATTTATATTCAGTACGTAACCACATTACCAGCCACTCTCAAAGAAACGAAAATGCTTCAAAAGATGGTTAGATGCTTACTCTGATTGTATGTAACCACACCGAGTTATTGCTTCTCTAATATTGTTTCCTGTAAACTACGCAAATCAAGAAAGCACGTAATAATATTAGCTTGAAGCCAAGCTAGAGGCGCAGAGAATAAGTGCACTGATTTGAGTATTTGTGTAACTACAGGTGATATTCGTGATTTGCTATAGTTGCAGTATTTTTGCACACGTTTAGCATTCGTTTGTAAAGTTACCTTTGCATTATAAATTTACGAAGTAATTTAACGTAATAAATGTAACATTTATACGAAGTATTGCTTCGCGTAAGTATCCAGAAGAATTATACACTGTTATTTGTAACTTTACATCTTAACTGTCATTTACACAAACAAACAAAAATATATGCATCTAGCCGTAATGGTCGCCATAAAAATTATAAACGTAATTTGCTTGCTGATGTTTGAAGTTTCCAATAGCTGAAGAAGAAGGGTACATACTAGAGGAAGGAGGCATTGCAACTTTACAATACAAGATCAACGCTGTTACGTGTTGGAAAAGTGCTGTTGTTCGACTTGCGTTGAATACCGTCCAGCAAAAGTTTGGAAAAGTTTCATCTATGCAGCAATTGTACAGATAAATGGTGAAGTAATATTATGACATAGCAACGACCTGTTCCTATTTGCGTCATTCTACAATATTATTAATTTTTTTTATTTTTTCTATGTGGAAAGAAGCAATAAACAGAGAAACAATAAACAGAGAACAGAGAGAGTCGCTAAAAATATCTTAATTCGTATGTAATGAATCTGTAAATTGTATTGGTTCATGTCCATGTGTTCATCATTCATGATTTGGACGTCCAACGATGGGCATTACAAGCTAACAGACATTGGTTTAGAAAGAGAGAGAGAGTTGAGTGTAGGCTTTCACGACCGTAATCCATAGTAGAAATGTCTTTCGGGTGATGTCGTGTAGTTAATATTTTACTTGGCGTTTCGCTAACCATGCTGTCAGCTTCTTCAGAAGATTTCTAAAGACTGCTGTTGTTGTCTTTTGCTCCTCGTTATATATCTTACTTCTGTTCCGCTTTGCTGATCCATAACCGTTCCGTTCCGCTGAATCGCGTCGTTCGTTGTGTGACGACTCGCGATTGAAGTTGTTGATGTTCTTCATTATTTCTATGGATTCGCGTATTATCCTCGGGTAGTAGTGGCTGGTCCTGGCTAATACTTTAACGTCGCTGTAGCTTATGCGGTGGTCTCCTTGTTGGTGCAGGTATTCTGCTACTGCAGATTTTTCAATATGTCTAAGGCGTGCGTCTCTCTCGTGCTCTTTCACTCTGCACTGAATACTCCGTCCTGTTTGAACGATGTAGCTTTTTCCACATTGGCATTTCAATTCGTATATGCCTTTTGCTCGTAATTTTGGTAACACGTCTTTGTTAGGAGGGAGTAGCTGGTCGATTTTGGTCACCGTGTTGAACCGTGTGGTGATGTTTTTTTTCTCCTAGGGTCTTTTTTAGCCTGTCGGTGACACCGACAGGCTAAAAAAAAAAGACGTGTTACCAAAACTACAACTTCAATCGCAAAGATGGATACAAGATCAGCAACACGTGGAAGTTAGCACTACGGAGTCGTCACACAGCGAACGACGCGATTCAGTGGAACGGAACGGTTATGGATCAGCAAAGCGGAACGAAAATAGGATATATAACGAGCAGCAAAAGACAACAACAGCAGTCTTTAGAAATCTTCTGAAGAAGCTGACAGCATGGTCAGCGAAACGTCAAGTAAAATATTAACTACACGACATCACCCGAAAGACATTTCTAAGAGAGAGAGAGATAGAGAATTTTAAAGCATCACGACACTGGGTTTGGAATTTTGAGAGCTTATAAAATAATGTCAAGAAAAATAAATAAATTTATTACGCCATCATCATCATCATGGATCATATAGGGCAGGTCGGGATAGATAATGCACTCAATGCCGATGAGAGCGGTTTTGATTTAGAGCTACATTTCGGCCGCACTTTAGCTGTACAAAGTACAAAAACTGTTACAGCAATTCCCCATTCGCAACTACACATTGTTGTACCACACTCACCACAAAACCAGCATCCAGAAAATTGCTCTCGTCCTCAAAGAAAAGTGGTAATTTCGTTGTATTGCAGTTTTTGTTTCTCTAGTGGAATATTTATTTAACAGCATCCACATCTGAGAAGCTAATAAATGTACTATTTCGGCAATGGTTAACCAATGCGTATTTATCAAATGTAGGAGCTCATAGCATTTTGTTCTTGGGCCACTGCCCTGCTACATTAACATCCTCCTCATTGTTCCATATGTAATGGTCATCCCATCATACGATGTGCTTGATATAACAAATTCCTATGTTTTCTTTGGAGAGTTCTATCATCACGCAGAATAATCCATTGCATACTTTAATATTTAAATATTATATTGATAGGTGTTTTAACGTATAATAAAATTATCAGGATGATATATTATTGTAAACTCCAATGCATAATGTAGTTATCAATATTTTCGTTAGTTTCTAAAATTAATTTCAACATTGCACCCAGAGGTCTGTTACACAACCAATCCCAAACATGTTTACCTGTCGCAAAAAGTATATGTAAAAATGTTATCTGCTTAAGAAAACTCATTCAAACAAACACATTTTCGTCTTAAAGCTTTTTTTCTACCTCTTACCGTTAACGAGTTATGCGCATAGGCATAATGGAAAATTTACAATTTTCAAAAATTCATTTCTCCCATTCAAAGTTTTTCCCCCGAAAAGAGAATTACGTAATGCATACCTATTTATGATCTATATGTTCCCAGAGCTTCATTATTTTTTGAATTTCCGGTGCGGTATCGTCCCTTGATAGAAAATGGGATCACAGCCAAACACGTGTTACTTTGATTAAATTATTATTATTATTATCATGGCTAAAGGTCAGAAATTAATGAGGGTCCCTTCGCTCCTTTCTTTAATCGCGGTTGCGATGAGAAGGATGGACAAAAGACCAGTTGTTTACCCGTTCCACCATGATGGTCGTTGATTGGACTTGTATTTATCTCCTAACACCATCGTCATCTAGATCGTAGGCTATAAAAGTTGGAGACACTAAGAAAGAAGTCCGAGGAAGTTTAGTGTTGAGCGGGTGAGCGTAGTTAGCTGAACGTATTGCACGTAGGGCTAATAATTGCTTTCGATGATGATGTAAATTGTAACATTACGATATATTTTGAATATAAGCTATATCCTCTATCTGAATATAAAAGTTTCAAAATAGCAATTTACAACCTTGAAGTGAGTATTTGATTAATCTAAATTTTTATGTGTGTAAGCACAAAAGCAATCGCATTTTGAAATTATAGAGCGACGGAAAATAAACTTAAAAATATCAACAGAGAAAATAGTAGTACGTAGAGTATTATTAAGCTAGCCAACGTCTCTTTGATAAAGCACGCGTTCCCGGAACACATTTATATTAGGCCACTAATCGCAGCAGATAACGCCGTCGATCGCCCAGTTGTCTGAGCAATTATTTAATGTCGCCTCATATTCATCGTATCCAAGTACACGTTTATTACGTTCGACTGATACCACAGTCTCGGAGCAAAGAAAATTGCTGTTTGAGAGGAATTTAATAATTGTGTATTTCGAACAGAATGACAGCTAAATTAACTATTGTAATAAGTGGATCGGCTTTTATATTGAATACATTGGAATTACTATTAAAACATAAGGTGTATCAGGAAGGTGTGAATCCTTTTATAAAAACTAAAAGCGTGTAACAAGTGGTTATAGTTTTACAATCGCTAGCCATTCAATGCCGTTTATTTCTTCAGAAATGCGCCTGATTTCGAACACGATAGCATATGTAGGTCCTACCGACGGATTGGCCAGCAGCGTCTCTCCAACACAGGAGATCGCCAGCTTAATATAAAATCATTAGAAACAAGAATATTTAATAGTTGAGTGTAGGCTTTCACGACCGTAATCCATAGTAGAAATGTCTTTCGGGTGACGTCGTGTAGTTAATATTTTACTTGACGTTTCGCTGACCATGCTGTCAGCTTCTTTGGAAGATTTCTAAAGACTGGTGTTGTTGTCTCTTGCTCCTCGTTATATATCCCATTTCTGCGGATTCAGCGGAACGGAACGGTTATGGATCAGCAAAGCGGAACAGAAATGGGATATATAACGAAGAGCAAGAGACAACAATACCAGTCTTTAGAAATCTTCTGAAGAAGCTGACAGCATGGTCAGCGAAACGTCAAGTAAAGTATTAACTACGCGACATCACCCGAAAGACATTTCTACTAAGAACATTTAATTTTCTGCGCTGTGCACTGTGAAGTATTTGATCTGCGTAGGTATTGATTTTGCAAAATCAATTCGCACAAAGCAAATTTTGCAAGGCAAACCTGAATAGTCAGCGAACAGTGAGCTATCTGATTTTTAACCCTCCCGCATAATGCTACGCCGATTCAGATTATAATTTCTTGTAATTTGTGATATTTGGTGGGTTTATATTATATATTTGTAAGTGAATGGTGATAGGTACTAACGAAATAGATACGTACAATCACATTTTCAGATAGAACCCTTATTTTCTTGCGACTGTCTTAAAAATTTGAACTAGAGGAAGATACCATCGGGTATAATGGGTAGAAATTACTTAACATGATTTGTAATCGTATTTTATTTCTGAACACTAATACACATTCTACTATTAAACAAGTAATTAGAAAAAATTCGTACATGTTTTCCCTAAAAAAAAGCACTTGCTACTTAATTACAGAAACAGTGTAGGTCAACACCCGACAGTGTGGTGTTTGTCAAATATTGGGAAATGGCTATGAACGTTTCTGTAATGAAAAAATACACAAGGATTTTGTAATTATGGCGTCGCAAATCATTTCAGTTTTTATGTTAGCTATATATGTCGAAATAATTCCACACTCCCACACTGTGATTTTTAGCGCTTGTAATAGCCAGCCAGAACATACGTTTTGGGCTTTTGGGTTACGAGAACCACCACGGAATTAAAAATAACGTTCCGATAAAAAAACAAAAACGGGAAATGGACGGCTCTCGATAGCGTTCCACCTGTGCCACGGGAGCAGAAAAGTATTTTCACAATATTGTTTGTTGGTTTACAAAACGCAGACGTGTACATATATACGTACACTGACACGTAGATGTAACACCGCGCTAATAACTTGCTTCAATAATACAAAAAGGCGGTCAAAACGTAGATAATACTTTTTCTTTGCATCAATCAGTACCGAGCCTCTTTCCCACGTTGTGATATCTCCTTTACCCTATATAGATCGCATGGAAAGATATACAACATTCCTATCAGGCGTATTCCTGTAAAACTTTACAGACTCAATTTTGTAATAAGCGATGTTAAAGAAAAATGAAAAATATTTTATATCGGAACATCGTTAGCGTACAGACAAAAAGCAACGATATAAATAAATTCTTGTAAAATTAGTTTGTCAACATGGTTTACATGATTTAATATTCATTTTTATCGTTTCTAATGTTCATTTACGATAAAGACCTCCATTAACAATTGAAAAATGGCATGTGCTTCAAGTTTATTACAAGTACATTTAAAGGGACAACACTTTTCTTATTGAATTTAACCAAGTAGCTCTATGAAATCACAGAAAAATTGAAGAACATAGTTCTTAAAAAGAATCCGTACTAAATGCGGGAAAATATAGCATACAATCATGAATATCATTTTGCAAACTCTACCAAGAACCATAAACTAAAGAATATCTTTTTTTTTTTAAACATATCCAAGTATTACTTTGGTGGTCTATGTGCGTCATATCAATATAATTAGAAAATGGAACAACTAAATATGCGCCACAAGTACTTATTGATACATTCGCCCATCCTTTTTCAAATGCTTCTACTATAAATACGTATGTGCGAAAGTGTCCTCCGGCATTTTCTTACCATCCATCTTTTAACCTGGATGACATTACTGGTGATGAAATTTTGCTTAGTGCGCCTAAATTGATGTCATGGCAATGATCGCATTCCGTTCTTCCTAGTGCGCGATTGTATAGTCGCTTTTGTGTATCTTTTGACTATTGTTTTTAATTTGATTGTACGCATTGCTTCTTTTCCAATTACCTGGAAAATTAGGCAATTTGTTCCTTTTTAAAAAAAAAATTCTCAACTGCATGTCCATTAACCTTACTTCAAATTTTGCCCAGATATTTGAGTACATCTTATACCAGAGTATATCGCCCTACCAATTCTATAATATCCGAATTTATGACTGACTGAGTCATTGGTTACGAAGCTGGATCACAGTGGCATGTGGACCGCTTTTGTTCAATTAATATAATCTTAGCTATCACAAAGAAGAGGATACATGTTTTATAAAGCATATTCGTATAAATCCCTGTGTGTAGTGATCTCTTACACCAAGTGCTACTCAATTGAAACTGAAGTCGTGACCAGCGATTTGAAAATAGAGGATTTGGGAATGCTGTTTTACACTAAACTCTCTTTTACCGAACATATTTCTACCATCTGTTTGTCGACATCTAGAAACCTACTTATAAGAACATATCAAAGCTTTCGTTACCCACGCATACTACGAATTATGTACTGCAGCCTTGTAGGGAGTCGATTAGATTACGCTGCTCTATGGTATCCTCATTGTATCTACAAAAATTTACCTGCGCAAAGAGTGCAGAATAGATTTTTTAAGCTTTTTATCTTTCAAAAGCTAACGGCATCTATCCTGAACGCAATACAGATTTTAAGAGTCTCCTCAATATTCACAAAACTTATCAGAGAGAACCATAAGAAGTAAGTTCTTATAAAATTTTTTATTAAAATTTTGTAATAAGTTGTTTGACGATTTAGGCTAAGGAAAACGCCCACTCACGAACATGTTTCCTGTTTCTCATTTATTTTTTGTCCATACACACGTTTGACGCTCTGTTTTTAATCTTGTTTATTGATTTACTTTGCTTATGAATATGCAGAGTATGACTCATTTGTAAACTTGTTAAGTATATGTATTTAGTCTCTTTTTATCTTTTTTTCCTTAAATGGTTATAATGCGGTTCGCCAAATAAATATTATTATTATTCACTGTTATCACATCCCGCGATACATTTTCTCTGAGATATAATTATTGGTCTGACACCATCTTCCTATCGCACCACTTCACCTCCACCCAATGTGACGAATTGTTTTCCTTCCACATTGTTTTTGTTATGGCCCTCAACATTTCTTCGCACATGTTAGTGCATTTGGTAGCACCATGCTTGCTTATTTGTCCTCATTTTCCATCTCACGTCATAGAGTTTCGGGTTCACTGCCAAAACTTGCGTCAACCACAACTATCGACGAATGAATAACATTTTAATGGTTCATTTCCCAATAAGATTCAAAACTTTTAGAGCATCAAAGATGCATTGGGTATAAATCCATCCACATTGCTAGCATGTAAAGCAGTATCATTACAATGCCATTTAGAAATATTAAAAAAAAAGCTCCTAGCTTTTCAGCGGTAAGCTTTCTAATCCAGGAATATTAACGTGCACACAACGCTTTATGGAATATTGTCCTGCTATACATGACCATTGGAGCCATTCTGAAATATCAATGTTTCATCTAAATGGACCAAATAAAATAATTTATTGTTAACATGTAGTTGCAAAAAATTGACTCTAGCATTTGTTACATCTTGCAGTTCCATTAATCCTTTTCGATGGATACCTTTTCTCCAAAGCAAAACCTATCTCTTAAAATATATCCTTCAAAATTTGTGACAAACTACTCCATGCAATGGATTCTAAAGTAAATTAAAATTGGTACATCATATACTTACTATTTCGATACCAATTTTTGGAAGATACGAAAGAAGTTCCACGGCGTTTGGGAATATTTCTCTTCAGTAGGGAAGCGTGTTTTTCATTATTCACTACGTGCTTATTCAAAACGATTACATTTAATAATATTCAAGTAATATGGAGTTACAAAACGTAGTTTGACGACATACATACATATTCGTACGTAACAACTTAACATTTCAATTAAAACGACTTCGCAACGGTTTGCGATATGAAAGAGAACGGATGAATGACGCTATATATGGTCTGTAAACACGTTTTCGTCGTTTGCAACGCTTTTAGCTATGAATGAATGTGCCGAGACAGCCTGACATGCTACTTAAAATACGATGTAAGCGCTACATACTCACGTTATCCGGACCTCTGTTATTTCAATGAATGTTTGATCGGATATAACGTAATATATTTCCTTCGCTTTGTAAATGCAAAACTTCACGAATCTATAACGGTTTTTAACAATAATTGAGCGAAGTTTTTGTGCTTCATAATACGTAGATTAATGAACAAATTAATTATACATTGTATATTTATAACACATCCGTTATATGTGACTGACTCTTGTAGAAATTGTTAAATTGCCCTAGATATTAATGTTTGGAAAAATAAAGTGAACCGATACACCTTTTTGTACTTAACATTCAGAATACACGAAATTAAGGTTAATTGAGTACTTTTCCCATCATTCTCCTACCCATTCTTTCATATATAAATCAGTAAATAAAAGATACCAAACTTTTACATTTACATATAATAATTTAACCGATGTCTAATTGTGTAAATAAGATAGCTAGGTACAGTTAAACATAAAAAATGCTTTGATGTATATTCATACTTATGTACAATGCATATATACTTAGTTGTTATACAAATAACGCATGAATTCTGACATTATCAAATAGTAAAAAGCAAATTAACTGGGAGTAGGCACGGAAGGATTGATTTATACGTATGTACACTGCCGTTCAGAGAAGTTCGGTCAGTTGGTAAAAAACATGAAAAGGTTACAGAAACAAACGAAACTAAAAACAAAATGCAAGTTTATTGTATGTACAGGTAAAAAAGACAAAAATAAATAAATAAAAAGTTATTCTGGCATAATATAACGTACTGAACATTATATTTTTTTTTTCATCGAAAAAACCTCCTTTGCTGTTAATCACCGCTCGAACTATTCTAGGCATTCTTTCGATAAGTTTTGTTAAAACGGATTGTGGAATATTAATCCATTCATGTTGCAGAATATTCCGTAAATGTTCTTGTGAAGTTGGGCATATTTTTCGGATCCTCCTGTCCAGTTCATCCCACAACAACTCTATAGAGTTCAAATCTGGACTTTGTGGGGGTCATGTCATTACTTTCAAGGTGTGCTGTTCTTCTTGCTCCTTTAGATAGTTCTTACACACTAACGCAGTGTGTTTTGGGTCGTTGTCATGCATGAATGTAAAGTTACGGCCTATTATACGCAATCCTGATGGCACTGCATGATTCTGGAGTATTGCAAAATAATTTTCCTTCCTCATTACACCCTGCACTCTGCATAAATCTTCCGTCCCAGCAAAGGAGAAACATCGCCACACTAACACAGAACTACGCCCTTGCTTCACTGTAGGCACAATGCAGTTCGGGATCACTTTTCGGTTTTAGATCCTCGGACATAAACTCGTCGATTTTGCCCAAAAACTTCAAACTTTGACTCGTCACTCCAAAGCACGTGTTTTCAATCATCTAACGACCAATCTAGATGAGAACGGGCCCACTGTAGCCGTTTTGCTCTGTTGCCCCGACATAATAATTTCGAATGGCATTGCGTCCATGAAGGTCCGCTTGTTGAAGTCGACGTTTTACCGTACTCGCCGAAATTTGTTCTTCATTGCCGCGATTGACTTCGGCTGCTATTTGTGGCGCTGTTAATTTTCTATTGCGTTTGCTTAATAACACAATTCTTAAATCTTCAGCTTTTGTTGCTTTCCTAGATGCTCCAGGACGAACACGATTTTCTATAGTTCCAGTTGTCCGATATCGCTTTATGATGTCATTTACTGTTGAACTTCTCATATTTATTTTTTCAGCAATTTGTCGCCCCGAATATCCTTCTTCAAACAGCATAATAATGCGTGAACGTTTTTCTACACTGGTAGGCTTGCCACGTGCCATTTTGAAGTAAATTTTCTTAAAACTTTCGCGCAAAAACTACAGATGCACACCAACACACGTCCAACAGTAAAATGAAGCAAATTTATATCTTTACGCCTGTGATAAATAAACAAGAATGATACTGAAGTATATTTCCTAAATGTATTGTTCGTCAATAATCCCCAAACGACCCGTTTCAAAAGATCGGTACTTCCGAGAAATTCTTGGAATGATAATAAAAGAGACTTTATTGTGGTTGTCGCAATATTTCTACTTTACATAATAATTTATGGCTTTAATCCCTTAGAAAAGAGTGTATGCTTAATATTTTTCTAATTTTATGTATTAATAATTGTATACAGTGTGATATAATAGATTTTTATTGTATGACCGAACTTCACTGAACGGCAGTGTACATGTAGACCGGGCTAACATAGGGACAACGAATAGCTTTTATCAAATTTCAAATGATTACTGGAAGGTATTCATTAAAGAAGTCCGACATACTATCTGCACTTACTTGCTACTACTTCAGATAAAATTAATCCCTTTTTCCGTGCACTTAAACAGGCTCACCGGCACCCAGAATTTAAGAAGACAATGAGTCATGTGAGTAATATCTAGTATAGCAATTATAATTGCCCTTGCTTGTTGTAAATCACAAATTTGATCATTTTTGATTAACAAACATAACTGAATGTACAGATTATCCCAACCTACTGGAATTGTAACATTGCCTCAATTATATGAATACCAGGAATCTAAAATTTTCTGATGATATAATAGACATGAAGGGTCTCAAAAGTATGATAAGCTAGGCACTAGGCACATACTTTGTTTATAATAATAGGAGTAGGATGAGCGTTTTCTAATTTTTGTTATAATTGCTGCGATTAGTTTCAATCATTGATCTTCTTCGGGCAATTCTGAAAAAAATTACGCTAAATTTGCGTATAATTAATGTAAAATATGGACTTTATTTATTAATTTATTAATATAAGGATTTTTGATAAATATGTGTATACGAATGTGGTGTGTGCGTATAAATGTCAAATTGGTATGCATGTATACATTTGTGTGTCCATATCGATGTATAAATGAGCAATATTATAGAAGTAAAAGATAAAAAATGTGAAATTGTTAAATTTAACGTATATATGTAAAGCATTACCTGAGTTGTAATATTCACAGCATCCATACATACTTATCGATCAAAAATCAGTTATATTGATTAATTGTTTTACAAAATTGCCCGAAGAAGATCAATGATCGGAACTAGTAGCAGCAATTAAATAATTATAACAAAAATTAGGAAGTACTTGTTTCCATTCCTTGCTATTATTATACTTGATTTATTTTAAATGAAACGTCCTGTACATTATTACGTTTTCAGTTTCCCCTTCTAGAAATAAGCTAGCGTATTATGAGTTTTATTGCCCAAATTGCGATATATTTATTTCCTTCGTTTCTTCCACATCGATACATTTCCATAATCGTGTGTACAAGCTGTTCTGCACATCTTTTGGTGACTGCGTCTTTTTTTCATAATTACAATAGGTAAAAATGGAACGCAAACATTTTTTAAGACCATATACTAACGTTTAAAGCATGACTTTTTGATCCGTAAATCGGACTCAACTGTGATTTTTACCTATACCATAATTTTTACAAATTAAGATTAACTTTGGGGCCCATAAAAACAAACTTTAAAAAAAAGTATTTCGTTTTTCCGCCACTTGACTCTTCTAGTGAAGTTGATGGTAAGTATAATCATCCCACTTCTAGGTGTACGATTCTTAAGAATCTCTTTCATAACTTATACTGTCCTGGCAATGTCCTGATAGTGCAGTGCTCATCACTGACGTGCCCACAGTTATTAGGGAAGAAATTCAAGTAGGAGTGAAGTAAGTGGATCTTCAAGACCGGTCGAATTCACGAAACAAAGCCAACAATGTCATCGATCAATTCCTTGCAGTTTTCGGCCTTCTCGTTCTCAAGGGAGCTTTACTGCCTCTTTACAGAACGCAGTATTTATTTTTTTGAAAGTTGGGATCTATGGATCTTCTTTAATTTCGGCTTTTCTGAGACGAGAGAATTTTTCAAATAGTTACTTCAATGCTGGTCCGTTCCTACCCATGGTTTTTATTGAGTTTTTACATATTAAGCTGGGCCTCATCAAGCACGTTACATTAATCCAAAAATGGGTACTTCCATTTTATTTTATACACGTTACATATTTCGCTTTTTCATTGAAATTTTATTTATTGAATGTTTCTATTTATTTGTATTTTGTGTATCTGTGTGTGTTCCAAATGCTCTTAACATGTCGATTTGAAAATAGTTTAGCTACCATATTATCCTGCAAATTGAATACAGGTGTTTTTAGAACAGCACGCTGATATTAATGTGACAGAGTAAATGCATTTTCAAATCGTTCGTTTCATTCCAGTGAATGTTTCAATTGAAATGTACAAAACGAATACCGTCAATTTTAAACCAAGCTTTTGAGGTATATTCTACTAGTAAATAATTATTGTTACATATCGTGCATGTGTGTGCATACATATGTATGTACAGGGTCCTTTATATTTCAGCCAATGGCCATCTGCTCTACAAAATGATTTAAATAGCCACAGTGACAGCGTTTTCTATGAGTCTTCTGAATCTGATAGACAATTGAAGGAACAATTGATTTAATGACATCTTGACCGATGTCATGTTAAAAATACGCTAGAATAAACGAGGGTCGCTCAATAACTTATAAAATCGATAAGGTAAAATGTATTAATGTAATTTTTGATTTTCCCTCGATCTGAACCTATTATAATGCAGTAACTTTTCAAATCAAATTGTTACAATTTGACAGGTCAGCTAGTTAATTGTTAATAATGGCATCGATTTCATGTTTACATTTTAAGTGGGAAGATATGTATACCTAAGCATCTAAAAAGGTGCTACAAAAACATTAACAGGTATCATCGCGCGCTCATTTAGGACGCTCGAAAACGAAGCTATGAAAAAATATTAACATGTTTCTATTACAACACGAAAACAAACGCTTCTTGACAGGTGAAAACAAAGGAACTGGTTTTCGGGGAATAACACTGGATGACCATTATAAATCATGGTTCCCTTGTTGATTGTATTTACGAGCGTTCTTTCAATATCGGGACCGATAACTTACGAAGGCCGAGAGTCATCGAAATTCTTAGAGTTCGCTTATCTTTATGAGTTACTTATTAATGTAAAACGTGTCTCTCCGCGTGACGATGTTTACTTTGGAAATTACATTAAATTAATTTAACAGCGTTTGCCGGCCTTCGAATAGTGATTGACAGCTTTCATTAATTTTGAATGAAAGAACATAATGTTTAATTTCGTAAAGAAGCCTGGCTCTACTTCGAGAGAGGATGCTGGCTGACGGTACACGACGTTTGCTAAAAGTGTAATTACTTATAAGCGGTTTTTTGTTAGTCGTAAAAAAGGCTATTTAAGAAGGCTCCATTATACTAATAAGAGAATACCCTGCGCTTGTCTGAGAGATGTGCTACACTAAAACTAGTCGTGCTTCACTAATTATATTGTCAAATATTTTTTAAGCGTTTTCTTTGAAACTTACGCTGACGTGCAGTATGTATGTACGTACATACGGTACACAGCGGGAACAGGTGCAGGGATATTTAAGTAAAACGTTAGATGTCTTGGCTTAACGATTCTTTAAATATACTTTCATAGTGCCGTTGAAGTACATGCGAAGATGTAATGAATATACTGAGGTTACAATCATCTTTTGTGCAGTATACGTGCGCAGTATTAGCGGTAAAATATTGTATAGTTACGTGCAAACGCGGATAATGCTTAATCTCCATTAAGACTCTGCATTAGTTCTATCAATAAAGCCATGTTCGTTTCCGGCAATCATAAAACTTTTGCCGTTATAAGTCGCAGGCTTCCCAATACGTTTAACACTATCACTTTGCCAAGACTTAATGTTGTAGCTTTTGCAATAAATCCACGTTTCATCTAGGATTACAACTAGACTTGCAAAACTCGATAGGTTAGCCATATATTTTTTTAAGAAAAACACTTCGCAATAATATAGAGTCATGTTTCTCGCTCCAATTCAACAAAGCACAATGCTTAAAGATGCACAATATAATACAACAATATAGCTGTTATTATTTTGTGAATACATTTCGCAGTATAGTATCTTTGTTGACTCGGAACGCTGTCTCTTTCTGCCAAAGAATGAAAGGAAGGTATTCCAGTATTTCCTCTTTTAATTAGCCAAATAGTCTCTACAACAATGCACACTTTGTAAACATAATTATGAGTCTATTTCTACCTCCTAAGCAGCACGCCCATGAATTTCATCATTCTATTCTACACAATGAAAAACTAAAAATGTACAGCGGTTGTGCCATTTTTCCGCACAGTTACTGCAGTGATGAGAGATTGTATATATTTCACCCCTAATAGGTGAATACCTTGCACCTTGTTTACAAAACGAAACGAACGAAATGAACGAAAGTTCTAAATGTAAAAGATATAATACTTAGCATCCACTTTTTTTTAGTGTAGTGACGACCTAATGAAGTGTATAGCCTTTTTAAAGCTTCTCATAATCTCAGAAGCCTTTGCGCAAATTGTGTGTTTAAAGTCTTCCATGGCTTCGTTGCTATCGTAAGGGGTGACGCCTAGTTGTTCCCCAACTGTGCATAGTAACTCGGGAGTGTATCGGACGCACTAAGAAATTTTGATCCAAGCGGGGCTTGAATACACAGCTCCTAAAATGCATTTACATTCATTTATTCTAGGTTCCTATGCAACTTTACTGCGTCATTTATCTGTCCCGTCATTTCACTTCTTTGTTTTTGAGTCAAATAGAAGTAGCAGTCCACGTAACTGTCGATTGTAAAAATTGCTTTTACTGCAAATTGATCCACGTAAGAGAACAACTGTAACAGAGTTATTATCTGATCCATGGATTACGTTAAATGTCTTAGCTCCTGTAGACTTTTTCTCAGAAAGCATTAAAAGCTTTAACAAGGAGGGCGTTCTTATTTTAGCAAGGTAACTACAGTTAAGTTATTTCAAGTAGCTGAAATTACTTTGAAAGAGATACTTTTATTTACAAATATACCATAAGTATAGATTGGTTGAATAAATAGATATTCTGCAGATTACCAAATCTTGGAAAGCTTCACGAGTTAGAACTGATATTTCATGTTTCGTATTCAAGTTTTATTCATTTTTAAGAATCAGTTTACAATGAAAGTATGTACAAATTTCTTGTTTTCTCTCACTTACATTCTAAACCCATATAACCCTTTTTTTGCGTTTCTTTTAAAAGAAATAATAGAAGGAAGCTATGTCTAAAAAAATAGACCGCATCACTCCTAAGTCTATTTTACACGCCGCAATTTATTGGCTAATTAATTCATCAAGTTCTTGACTAAGAAATCGGTAGAATATACTGTTTTTTTTACATTTTACAATAAATTGGACAATTTTTTGACGCTAGCGGATACTCGTTTAGTTCCGTTAATAGTTTGGCACAGATATCGCTTAGGTTACTTCGGTTTCAATTAGTTAATTCATACTGTCCATTATATATTTCTCACTTTAAAAACGCTAAACAAAATTCGTAGGTCCGTTTCTGTTACAGGGTTAGTATTAAAACAGCAAAGTTAATGCAAAATCATCGGAAGATCATGGCAAGAATGCAGCATGTTTTATTCAATTCGTTTATCGTACGATAAATTATTCAAAAAATCCTAGGATTTTTGTTTTATGCGTTACAATAAAATCCAAGATCAACTTGCGCAACGTGTAATAAGTGATTTCTCAAATTCTACCAGTTTTTTTCAAAAGTGCAACATATTGTGTGAAATTAGGAAGGGCAAAAGTAGCAAGCCTACTTTTTAGCCCATCAACTTAAAAACACTCCTCCGAATTAATTTGCAGCAGCAAAATTTGTGTTGTTTCTAAGTCAAACAGAACTAGGCAAACATTTTTTCGCAGAAAATAGTCAAATACAAGAATAATTCGCATGTTTAGTATAGCAAATTTTATTGAATAATATAAGAAATATTAGCACTTGCTTTTACAATGTTTAAATAACTTCGTATATTTTTTATTTATCTAAAGCATAAATAGATTCGATACTTCGTTGAAAAAAATCTTGCATAGTGTACGTAATGGAAAAATAATTAGCTATAAGCTTCACGTATTGACTGTCCAATTACAACATGACGTAAATGTTTAACACTTTAATTTATTGTTGTTAATTCCACAGCTGCAATTAATTGATTATCACATATGACTTGGTATCTTAAGATCTACACTGCCGTTCAGTGAAGTTCGGTCATACAATAAAAATCTATTATATCACACTGTATACAATTATTAATACATAAAATTAGAAAAATATTAAGCATACACTCTTTTCTAAGGGATTAAAGCCATAAATTATTATGTAAAGTAGAAATATTGCAACAACCACAATAAAGTCCCTTTTATTATCATTCCAAGAATTTTTCGGAAGTACCGATCTTTTGAAACGGGTCGTTTGGGGATTATTAACGAACAATACATTTAGGAAATATACCGCAGTATCATTCTTGTTTATTTATCACAGGCGTAAGGATATAAATTTGCTTCATTTTACTGTTGAACGTGTGTTGGCGTGCTTCTGTCGTTTCTGCGCGAAAGTTTTAAGAAAATTTACTTCAAAATGGCACGTGGCAAGCCTCTTCTACCAGTGTAGAAAAATGTTCACGCATTATTACGCTATTTGAAGAAGAATATTCGGGGCGACAAATTGCTGAAAAAATATGAAAAAAAATCAACATCATAAAGCGATATCGGACAACTGGAACTATAGAAAATCATGTTCGTCCTGGAGCACCTAGGAAAACAACAAAAGCTGAAGATTTGAGAATTGTATTATTAAGCAAACGCAATAGAAAATTAATAGCGCCACAAATAGCAGCCGAAGACAATCGCGGCCGTGAAGAAGAAGTTTCGGCGAGTACGGTAAAACGTCGACTTCAACAAGCGGACCTTCATGGACGCATTGCCATTCGAAAACCCTTATTACGTCGGGGCAACCGAGCAAAACGGCTACAGTAGGCCCGTTCTCATCTAGATTGGTCGTTAGATGATTGGAAACACGTGCTTTGGAGTGACGAGTCAAAGTTTGAGGTTTTTGGGCAAAATCGACAAGCTTATGTCCGAAGATCTAAAACCGAAAAGTGATCCCGAACTGCATTGTGCCTACAGTGTACTAGTGTACTACTTCTGTGTTAGTGTGGGGATGTTTCTCCTTTGCTGAGGCGGGAGATTTATGCAGAGTGCAGGGTGTAATGAGGAAGGAAAATTATTTTGCAATACTCCAGAATCATGCAGTGCCATCAGGATTGCGTATAATAGGCCGTACCTTTACATTCATGCATGACAACGATCCAAAACACACTGCGTGTGTAAGAACTATCTAAAAGAGCAAGTAGAACAGCACACCCTGAAAGTAATGACATGGCCCCCACAAAGCCCAGATTTGAACCCTATAGAGTTGTTGTGGGATGAACTGGACAGGAGGATCCGAAAAATATGCCCAACTTCACAAGAACATTTACGGAATATTCTGCAACATGAATGGATTAATATTCGACAATCCGTTTTAACAAAACTTATCGAAAGAATGCCTAGAATAGTTCGACCGGTGATTAACAGCAAAGGAGGTTTTTTCGATGAAAAAAAAATATAATGTTCAGTATGTTATATTAGGCCAGAATAACTTTTTATTTATTTATTTTTGTCTTTTTTACCTGTACATACAATAAAATTGCATTTTGTTTTTAGTTTCGTTTGTTTCTGTAACCTTTTCATGTTTTTTACCAACCGACCGAACTTCTCTGAACGGCAGTGTACATCTTGTAGACTATCTTGACTGTAGTACTGCAATTGCATACTGTAGATTTATATTGACATTATCCACGGTTATTATCTCGTTAATACCCAATTCACTATGGTTTTAAATGGTGCTATTGAAGACAACTTAAACTAATTTGGAAAATGTTCGATACTGTATACAGTATCTTTCTGAAGAGAAACAACGCTCAATAACTTTATTATTTTGATATTTACAATTTAGAACATTTGTTTAAGATCATACGTACTATTTGATGGTGCTTTCAAAGGTTATTTCCATTACCGGTTAAACCGGATATGGATGGCTTTTTTAAATGACCCTGTATATTCTTTGGCATCTTTCAATTTGCCATGTTTTTGCTTTCTGGTCATATAAAATTACGTACGTGTTGCACAAGAAAGTTTTAGAAGTGTGAGGGTGATATTCTAAGGAGCATGTGGGCTCTTTCAAATAAGCAAGCTACTGGGGACGATCTAACTCCTAGCTATCTAATCAAATACTGCAAGTTTGTTTTATACTAAACCACTCTCATTTACATTCAACTTCGCTCTAGGTTTTGGTGTTTACCCTACAGCTTAGAAGAAAACAAAAGCGAAACATAATCAACGATCGACCACTTCGCAATTATGTGTAACTTCGCTAGCAGCCTGCACGTCATCCTGAATTCCACCTTTTCAACATGGTTTCGTGGCTTCACAAACCTAGCGACAATTTCCCAATTTATTTGTGAAAACATGGATAGGAAGATTTAAGTCGACATAATCTATACCGATTTCTCCTTCTAGATTATGGATTATTAAAACATAACCTAGAAGAAGTATTTGGTGTTACTGGAACATGGATCAAACGCCTAACACTATTATATGGCCCATTTCAAAACTAAATTGAAAACACTGTGATAGCGCATATACGGGGTTGCTGAAAGATTTCCGTATCAAGCGACATCTATTGGTATTACTATTTACAGCTGCATAGAAATGGGCGCTGCTCATTTAAATACGTATGCTAGAGTTGCTATATGGAAACGCTAGCCGTTGACGGCTCACAAATAATAAAGTGGTGCGATATCGGTGGCCATTGTATCGGTGGTACTAACCACCTGCGTCTTATTAAACTGCACCAGACGTTAATACACGAGACAGCTTCATGATTCGTCTCCCTTCTCCAATGTGTGCTTCTCTCTCACTAGAAACGATTATTGTGTTTATTAAGATCAATGTTATGAATGAGCATTGCTTCATTTAGGTACAAAAATTCGATCTAAAACTGATTCATTATCGAACAGTTGCACTAGCCACGCCATAAAAGTCAGTGAACGACCAGAATTTATTGGGCGTAAATGTTGCCCTGAAATGGGTTTTATATGGATGCAGCTCTGTCTTTCTACAGTTCTGTATATTATTACAATTGAAGCCCCATTGGTAATGGATGAATGTGGATGTAATCGGACAATCTGTAATTGTTGTTGATCTCGCTTTTCTTTGGCTACGAGGCTTTCTACGTACTCAAGCAGATGGTCCTTGTAGTCTTAAGTACTTTCCCATTTTGGTGGGTAATATCTGTGGAGATACCTCTGTGCATGCAGTAACACTGCAACTGGAATATTATCAGTAAATCTTTTTTATATTCATTCAGTTTTTACACACACAAAGATTGTAATAATTAATATTGCGGTACTGCAGACGTATTCCACTATACGCTAGGGGAGTATGGCCTGTTCTGATCTGGCGAAGGACTACCTAGATCGCAAAAGGAAATGAATTAAATTAGATTAGGTATACGGTATTGCACTTCGCTGAGGCAACTAAAAGTAAATAAAGATTTTAAGTGTATACTATCGTTTGGTTTAAATTATTAGACGTAAAAAGAAATTAAAGTTGAAAGTGTACCCCGAATGCATATATGCATCGCGTACAAGTGTCTCAACCTTCTGGAGTAATCATTTTCGTAAAATGTTCGTAAGCAAATTCTAGATAGATGTGAAATATTTTAAGAAAACAATTGTTTTCGTTCTCGTAGCCATAGATATTTCATTTATTTCAATAGCTGTCATGAACACTTGTTGCCCAACGTAGTTTGGCTGTAGTAATAAATACATGAGAGATTGTAAGGTTTTATTTTCATTTGAATTGATCAATGGGTACAAAAAAAAAATAGTTTTATTTCAAGATAGTCTCTTGTTACTATTTTTCAAATGCCAACTGAGCAATGATAACGACCTACAAGTCAGTGAGGCACTTTTTTTTTAGTATGTTCCTTTATGTTATGTGCGCTTAACAATTTGATTTATGCCGTACATCTTTAAAGAATACAGGGGTTCTAGAGGAACGTCGTAAATTGTCTATGACAATATATTCTTAAATTCTATTGATGTAGGAGATAGACGCCATATGGTAGGGTTTACATTTTTTCGATTTCTCATCGCGCATATTCCACCGAAGAAGTGAACAAGATGTTTCTCTTAAACTGTCAACCCGTTGAATCTTCACTAGATAAATACATAAATATTACGCAAGAATGCCTGATGTGTTAGGTTTGAAAAAGGATTAAAAATTATGTATACATACATCTACGAAAGATTCTCGGTCGGAAAAAAGTATACAAGTAAGCGTCGCTTTCGGATGGCATTAATCTAATTGAACGCGGAATTGTCGTGGAGTATAAATCTTAAAAGTTAATGTTATTATCGCTATAAATAAGGGTGTTAGTCGGAAGCTAAATTGCTTACTTATATCTCTCGATTTTATTTATTCTTCATTAGATACGCTTAAAGTGTTAATCAGATTTACCTGGCTGGCGTGCCTACCGCGGCGTTTGCCGCCGTTTCGTCCGCATATACAGCATTTTAATTAAGAATTTAGGCGCCTTCCGGATGGAATTAACGAGTTTATGGTCTAAGCGGTGAAAATTGCGTTTCCTGGATTACTAGAATTTTATACCATTAAAGATGAATTTAAATATCAGCTTCTACGCAAACTATATATTTTATTATGAATTTTATTAAGAGCTTGTCAATTTTTTTCAGAAAAGTAAAATATAAAAATATAGCAGTTAGCATTTTGGGTTGTTATTTGGGCAATATCTGTCGTTCGTGTCGGCAGCGTATCTAGTATCGTCTTCAGGATAGTCCCAAGAAAGGGGAAGGAACCATGATAGCACAGACGAAAAGTGACAAAAACATTCACATCAATGGACAAAACAGCAAACAATGCATGACACTACAAAAGAATAATATCAAAATAGGAGAGCGTAAATTTGAAAAAGTTGGTGCCTCCAATTAGCCGTGGTATAATCAAATAATAAAATGAATGTAAACAATAAAAGAAGACAAGCAGAAATACGAAGATCAACATTTATAAAACTGTAATAAAACAATCTGACTATCAAAGCAAAAGGAGTAGGAACTGGGACTCTGAAAGAAAACTAATGTGCACTATCCTGGGCCGGAATAGAAGAATGCATAAGGGACACAGAATAAGCCATGAATTGATAGAACCAATCAAAGGGAAAGGTATTGTACAACAAATAATAAGCCAACGAATCCGACGGTTAGGCCATGTAATGTAATTGAATAGAAAGAAAAAAACATAAAAGCGATACTAGCATGTAAACCACCAAACAGCAGAGCGAAATAACGTCTCAAAATAGAACAGTGATACTGAAGAAATGGATGAACAAGCTGGAGATGTATTTTATTTTAATGAAACTTATCTTTGTGTAATCCTATTTAAAATAATGCATTGTTATTAAAGTCATAAAATATATTAGAGTTCACCAACTAAGTACTGTTTATAATACTATATGCAACAAATTCACGCGTAAAGGTAAAAATACTTTAACACGTATAAAAAAACGTGCACCGGCGCTGCAGCTACAAATGTTTAAAAAAACAGCGTTTGGTAGGCCAACCTACAGATCCACAGACAGCTTCGAGCTTTTTCGACTCTCATTAATGTGCAGCAATGCGGGGTAGCCTACCAAACGCTACCCGGGTGGACCTATTTTATTTATCCCAACAAACCTCAACCTTTCAGACGAAATTAATGTGTTATATGGTACTTGTCAGCATATTCGCAGAAAAGATCTCCATATCCACACAAAATTCGTCTTGTTCAAGAACTCAGGCCCGTTGTGTAAGTGAGTAATATTGCAATTGGTTTGAAAATCGCATGAATAATGATAATATCCTTGACAAACTATGCATATGGTCCAGTATGTTATGATATAGAAATTACACACAGAAATTCCATTGCGTTCAACGCCTCAGATCTTATTATGTCTCCTGTATAATTATATGTAGATACGATGAAAAATAATAATCAATCGGCGAATTAAAGTAATTGCTATTTCTCATTAATTAAAATACATTGATCTGTTATTTTGTGCATTTACAAGATGTAGAACCAAACAAGCTTTCAAAGTGATAACTTTCAGTGTTTCCTATCGTACCGTAACGTATACCTATTATTTTATTTGCAGTGATCTGAAAAGGTCTATGGCCAGACCGCCAGATTACAGCAGCACGGAAGAGCCGCCACCACCTGAAAGTATGTGGGGCATGGAGACTGGGACGGGTGCGGAATGCGACTGTCCCGGACCTCCGCCCGAATTTCTGTTACCGCCACCGCCAAGGCCTCCCATCCTCCAACCTCAGGATCCTCTTTACTGTTCAGAGGAACCCCTGTCGATTGAGACATGCGATGCGTTACCGGTAAGTGCTATTAATGTGACTTATGTGGGTCAAGATAAGAAAGAACCATTGCGTATGAGCTTTCCTTTCAAGTAGAGTAATCCAGTTCTTAATATCTGATACACTTTTTAAATCTCTTCGAACTATTGTTTTGTTGTTAACACTGTTAACTCTTAAACTTAATCGTCAATTGTTAGTATAGACATTCCAAAAAGAAACAAACTGCACAAATAAACATAAGACTCAAGGAACACAAGAACGCCACAGCCAATAAGAAATCGTTATTTAAAGGAAACACTGTGGTTCCAACCTGGAAACCAAGAGTATAGCATCTCTCTTAGTGTTTAACATATAATAATAAATACAATATACCAAAAAGAATTATTTGGCACAACCATTCGGTTTGCCAAATCCTGACTTTTGTTTATAATAAATTATTTGGTTATTATTATATTTTGCTACATTACATGCCCAGTATCTCATTGGCCCTGGAATTACAGTTCTACAGTTTGTTATTCGAGAAGGTCCACGCCGATTTCCATCGATAATTAAGAATCAATCGTCTGGTCCGATGATTGCACCCGCAGCGTTCATTACATTGTAAGCATTATAATTGAAGATATTCGTTCAATCGATATGAAATTTCTTAGATAAAACGGTTCCACACAGCGACGTAAATTGAAAATTTTGCTCCGCCTTATCCTTAGAGAACCACTTCTAAAAGGAGCGGTACAATAGATCTATTCTCAAGTCATCTCGTATTTATGAGCAGTGCAAGGAATGAGAAAACCGACGGCAACTCGATCTGCACTTTTCCAGGCGTCATCTTCGACGAACACTACCTTCGATTCTATTGGCCTCGCGATGCTCTTTTCCTGATAAAACGTTGAAAATTTAAGCAGGCAAAAATGTATTTTTATAGGCGTTTGCTGGAAAAATGATAAACAATTCATAAACGTAGGACTCGATGCACCGATACTCGGGCCGCGCTGCAAAGAAAATCGACGCGACGTGAAACGCCTTTCACAATGATTTCCTCGAGCTCGATAGGGCGTTGGGGTGGGACCGAGATGAAACTACATAATCGTTACTGAAATATACTTTATACATACTACGTTGTTTTCCAGGTGAAACGTGGAATGCATATAGGGATATACCCGATGCAAATTTAATAGAAGTCATGTAAAAATTGCAAGAGTGCTGTTTTCGTGTATCTCCGGGAGATATTTTCTTCTCAGTTTTAAATTGTATTAGCAATAACTTCACTTATTTATTTACTTTCACCTTTATCATTTAGTTAAATTATATATTAGTTTGGTTATTGGTGTATTACATACCTTTTTGCTGTTAAAAGTTAAACGGATTCTTATTACTCTTCCATACTTGTTATTCACATGGTTTTTCTTTATTCTTTAATAGATTTTTGTCTAGTGTCTTATAACTTAACCGATTCCAATCTAATTACTCCAACAGAGTTTAGGACACTTTCTGCAATCTCAAATACAACCGTATAGAATACCAGTCGATAAGAGCGAGATTGACAGTTTGGCCCAAACTTTTTTTATTATTGCAATCACTTTGGGACTCAGATGTTTTGATACCAATAACCGGCAATGAACTCACACGATACTAAGATACTGCTATATGTAATATCGGTGAAATTTGGTAATGAGCGTTTTTTTGGCTCAAGTGTGATGTAATTTATCATATTTTTCGAAAATACTTTCCTTTTGTCTTCATCCTTCTAAATAAAAAACTAGAGTATTATGTGGTTCATTCAAATCGTTTCGCTGTTCTCCAAAATAATCGCTACTAAGATTTATACACTTTTGCGCGCTTCTGAACCAATTCCCGAAGTCGTTAGGCGATAAATCAGGTGAATACGAACATTGAGACATTAGTTCAATGTTTTTTCCTTCAATCAATTGTTTGACGTGTTGTGTGAGGGCTGTCATTGTCATGATGAACGATGATGCGACGTTGTCGATTATTTTCCATTTCATCGATAACTTCTGACTTCTGACAACCAAATTACTGAGTATCATTCAACAACATTAACTCTTCTTTGATCCTCTGAAATAATGCTTGCAATATGCCCAATACAACGAAAAGGATAAGCAAACTTTTGTTGAATTCGGTTCATATGGGGACACCCAAACAGCTGATTGTTGCTTAGTTTCCGCCTCGTACTAATATGTATTGTAACGAGGTTGGCTATCATCAGCGTCAAATTCACTTCTCATCTTCTCATGTCACATTGTCCACCTATTGGGTATGAGGGTCCAGCTGTTGGTAGGAAGCCCGATCCCTAGAGAAAGATCCCTGTGTTTAGCCGAATATTTCTGCGGCGTAAAAATAAGAAAATTAATATAAGTCCAGCCAACGACAATCGTGGGGAAGACATATTAACTACTTTTATCTGTCATTCTACTTTCATCACGTTAATGTCTAAAATTTCTATAGCAAGGTCTAGTGCATACGTTAGTCGTATAGAAGTTTTCTTTGTCAATTAAATGTCTTTCGGTCCGTTTCATCTAAATTCGCAATATAGTTTAACGTTGTAGTGTTGCATGTGGGCAAGAGTGTCATCAAAAAACACAGAATCCCAGCATCAGTTGCGTCCCTGCGTCATGCTACAGCAGAAATCGTTTCTTTCGGCATATATTTCAATAATAGTACCTTTTCTATGGGTAAAAATTTATCATAGCTGTCTATGGAATAAAACAATTGCCAACGTATTTGAGCAATGGTGAAAAACAACGCCAATTTTATTTGTGACTTTATGTCTAGTTGTCGCCCGGGCACATTGTACTTAGCATTTCCTCCAAGTTAAATAGTTTTGAGTAAATATTTCAATTTAACATTTATTCATAAGTGTGTTCAGTATTATATTATTCGAAGAAGGACATAAACCTGGTGTTTATGTAATAGAAAGTCACGAGATTTAAGGCTAGTAGTTATTTTCATTCCTACATCTTAACATGTCTTTTTTCATCTGCCGAAAGAGTGTCTAGGGACATTCCCGGATTCACGACCCGCAATTTTTGAAGAAAATTTAGAATTTCGACAAATTTCCTAAAATTTTCCCAATTTCACATTGGCAAAACATTACAAAATTGTATCGTATTCATCACCCGTTATGATGTTGTACATGTACGTATTTTGAAATTGTTCTGTTGAGTTCTTTAAGCATTTCCAGTTGATACGGGCCTTTTTTATGCTTGAGTCAAATTATACGGAATCCATCAGAAACATATCTTTTTCACAACTAAATGCGCATATAGAGTCGAATGTACTGCATTTTTCAATATCCCCGGGGATTTCACGGTTGGTCACATATCGATCCTCATCAATCATATTGCACGATTTTGGGCGATCTTCACGAAATTCATTACTGACGGGGCATTCTTTCCCGGTGGTGCTTCATTATCGAAAGTTGATCGAAGCGAGTTGAGGCATTGTGTCGGGCCTTTCTACTAAAATCGTAAAAAATCATCCAACGTTATATTTCCATTTTTCTGCAAAATACCTTTTTTTAAAGGGTCACTGCAAGCAAATTACTCGGCCGATTTGTATGCTGTCACTGTTTCAACAATATCAAATATCAAATTCTATGGAGAAAATAATGTAAAATCTCGATGGCGCTCTTGGTGGTCGTTTGTAAAGACTTACACATATCCTAGGACATTGTCAACCTAAATTTGATTGAAACGATAACGTAAGCAACTACACACTATAACCCATGTACATTTCTGATTCTAACTTTAACTAGCTTTTTTGTCTTTTTTTATTGTTTACCGCTCTATGAAATTGTGTCTTATTCAACTGTTATTTTTCTTAATTTTTGCATTGCTGTCACCAAAAGAAAAACCGACAGTATGTAGAACTCAGTAGCTAGAAATAAGAGCACATAAATTCTAAATTAGAAATTTCACATGATATACCTATGAAGGTATGTACGTGCACGCTATTCAACATTTACTTGTGAGGGAATAGGTGATTCGCATTCGATCTTTCAACGGAAATCGTTCAATTTTTTAAACATCCTGTTCTCTCTCGTTATTTGATGTTTTCTATAACTAATTAATTGCTCATTCGTCGCCGGAACTTCGTTAATTAGAAAACAGAAATCTACAAAACAACAAGTTGCTTAGTTCAAATATGAAACTGTAAGCAAAAACAACTAGAATATGAACATTTCTATAATGAATACACCTTTCGCAAAGCTAGCAGACAGTTTATTATACAACGTGTCCAGCTAGTGCGTGGGCAAATTATATAAGAAATAATTTTCTTCCAGAAAAAGCAATGAGGATGTTACTTTATAAAATGTCATTCCACTTTGAAGATATCCAAGTTAATGATGACCACTAGGAAAGAATCCGGTATTTCCGGAAGTTTTGCGTTCTAAATACGTGGGGATTCGAATTGCTCCAGTAATGAGTTATCCGGTTAAGCATCAATTCCCATAAGTTTGTCAACAATCGTTCGGATAATGTTAGCCAAAAAAATCGTGTTTTTGAGGCGATGTACCTTTTTGAATTTTTGCCTTGACCGATTCGAGGCTTTTCAAATTATTCATTCAACTGTTTTTGGCGACAACTTCAGATTTTGTTCTCGATATCACTTTATTTCATTGTACATAAATACCAAACAAATTTAAATTATTCTTTGTTCCTATAGCTTGAACGTCCTGGTATTGTTTATAATTGAATACTAGGTGACGTATATATTTTTCATCAATGCTGGATCATTCCGTAATGGTCGATATCTCCAAAGTTGGATGACATTTTAAACTACGTAAGCTACATTCTCATTGTTAGAGCAGTTGTTAAGCAACTTCACAGTTATAGAAGTTCACATGCATTCAGCCATTTGTCAAAAGACTTAAAGAAATGCAAATGATCATAAACAACCAACATCAAACAAACCTTAGAATTGAATTGACAATTTAAAAATGTAATAACATATCGGCGCTCTTTTTGAAATAACGAAGTTGACCGCTAGTTTCGGTAAAATCGGAAGTCTTCGACTAGAACCTTACGTCGTAAGCCTTTTGCTAAAGATGTAATGACATCACATACCTCAAGAATTTCTGTGCAAAAGAAATATTCTATGGAAGCTTCTTCTAATAATCGCCCATACCTTCTCCCATTATTATTACCATCGAAATATACGGGCATGTTGTCCCTGCATGAAGCCCTCCTCACCGTAAAGTCTAGGCCGTGTCTCCACGGAACCCCTAACGCTCCAAGAAATCCAGCTTCTATGCGATATCCGTCTGTCCGGTTGTAATTTGTCTCCGGTCAACTTCTGACAGGCCGTCCATTAATTTCGGGGGGTTTCATTGTGATTCACCGACGTGTTTATGGTTTTTAAATTTATTGCGCGCCATAAGTAAACATTAGCCTGCGTCGTTCGCGTCAACTTGACATTCTAATAAATCTTTTTGTTCGCTGTAGAAGGTAAGATCGGTTTTAGAGCGTTATAAAATTCGGACGGCGTGTCGAAATTGTTAACGACAATGGATCCGGTCAATTATTGCAAATACATAAGTACATTACATTGAGTGCTATAAACATGGTGATTGCAATAAGTACGTTTGCTTCAACGTGGCGAGGACCATGTTTAGTAACAAGTGAAAATGACTTACTAACGTAGAAAGCTACAAAGGGTTTTACTGTTATCAGGAAGAATTTATTGACTGAGAGATATTCTAGGATTTGCGGTACTTATCTTGCAGGATATGACTAATTCTACAATAATCTTCGGTTTACAGGGATACGAGTTACTTGACAAATTCCCGTAATTTGTTAGAAAGCTAAACAGATAGCACTGGCATTGGCAAGCACTTTCAAATATTCTATAGTCTCAAATAGAGATAGGATGTTTCACAAAACTTAATCGATTGTACACATCGCATGTAAATAGTTTGTGTTAGGGCACGTTACCCCTAAAATCAACTGTTTTCGATATATTTCAGAATGTCATGAACATTAAGGTATTTACTTTTGTCAAACAAATTGGAACGTCATACGTATCACAACTTATTGCTATCGAATATTGGTAACCACTTCCGATTCAACCGGAAATATTTCGTAGGTGAAAATATTTGAAATTAATAGGTCCAATGCTATAACCACCTATTTAAAAATTTCAGAGCTTTATTCACAATAACATAATTAAAGCTTCTAACTAATAAGTTTTGTGAAATACCCTGTGTATCGTTTTTGGAATAAAATATAAGGATTATCTTTTATAAGAAACTAAACTTTTAACCAATGTGTTGTAGAAAGAATAGTATTTTGAATTATAATAAAACCCATCAGAACTGTAACTTGGTTAATTGGTTTAGTTAACCTTGTTTTAATTTAGTCTAGCATTTTCGAAAAATGAACTGGAAATATGTTATTGTTTCTCTTCTTTTGTATGCTGCTTCTCTAGTTAAATCGCTTGTTTTTGTAAAATCACAGATTAGGCTACAAGGTAATTATAGTTTTCAATTATTGGGTTTCGTTTTTAAGGGGCACTTACGTACTTACACGAAAAACACACTTTCCAACAAATAATTCATTTACGGTACGAGTAACCCGAACGCACTTTCACATTGGCTTCAACGATAACGTTTTCTAAAGAATCTGCCTGCGGCCTGAACCACTTAAGAGGCCTTAATTGTCTCCTTCCGGGCCTCCAATAACGTTCGAATAATGTAGAAATAATCACTTTCAAAGAAGATCCATCGTTTAGGCGCTTCAAAAAGTGTTTAACACGCAATTCGAACAAATGACACTCCGAAAATACATAAGCACTTTGAAAGATACCCTAACAGTAGTAGTAGCAATAATGACCCTCAAAACGTGAAACATTTAACGAAGAAGAAAAAACCTTGTCAGGGGATTTATGAGCCGTCTAAGTAGCAGCCGTTGATTGCTACAAAACATTCTCGACTCCAGTTTATCCAGCGGCGTCATTCAAGGCGGGGAGTCCACGTTTTCCATTTACATATCCTTTGTGTTGAAATGTGTTTTTGGGACTGCTGTATATCGGTATATGTGTACGTGTATTATACGCAAGACTTCGCGCCATGTCGCTGCCGTCAGACTATAACAACCCTCTTCTACAAGCTTACCGCGTGAACACGTTGTTTTGACGTTATTTATAATACGAATAAAGGAGTAATATAAACGGGTTTCACTTTTCATACGCCACTACATAAAATGCACACTTCTGTACATGATTTAACTTGAAGGCGCTTCTACATTTGTACGGTGCTTACATAAAATAATGAAATATTCATGATGTGCGACGCTAAATTTTAATCAAAAGCAGATTATCTTTTTACTGCAGAACTTGTTAATTCAGACTACGTAGAAAATATCTGAATTTCTTTTGAGTATATATGAAAGACTACGTCAAACTAAAGAGGCAGACACAGAGACAACTAAAGGGAAGACTAACCATATCTTACTTAAATACATAATCTAGAGCAAACAAAGATGACAACGAATAGTATGTATTGTAATGATACTCTTTTTTAAAAAATGAATAAGAATTGAATATTCAGGGTTTCTTAATATTTTAAATCGTTTGATCTACTTTGTTTTTTTTTGTCAGTTGAAAACGATTGAGAGAAAATTAAACAAATTATGTGTGCGCGAGTTAATGGTTATTTTATTTAGTTTTAAAATTAAAAAATTCCTTTTAAATTAATAATATTAATAATAATTAATATTTTATCTTTTGCCAAATATACCTGCGATATTCTAATCTTCAAATCCAAATTCAATTTTGAAATCCTTGCGAACCCGGATCCGGCTGATTCCAAATCCGTAGCTGGTGAATTTATTTAATAAATGGTCCAAATGATTTTACTGAATGTTAAAATGTGCTGTTTATGCAGAAGATGGTTTAGCTTAAATTTTTCTCGAGCAAACTTTGTAAAGATGTCGATGTCAAAAGAATGCTGTTTCTTTTACAGATTATTTTTTCTCCTCTCCGTCCATGGTTTTAAATTTAGTAATTTTGATTTATCGCAGCATAAGTTGTTTAATGCACTTTTTTTTAACAAAACCTGTCTTACTCAATGTGTAGGACGAGGATGGAAGATCCAGTGTGGGGAAAATTGGAGAGATGAAGTCATCAGCACTGGTCCGCCTCACAACTAAAGCAGTAAATATATCAACTGGAATCAATTTCCAGTTGATATATTTACAAGTTATCCATTTTATATTGCTTTTTATATGTAGATAGAATATCATCAACAGATATATTTGTAGATTTGAACAGCTACATTTACATTATTCAAATTTGTAAACATAAGCAAACTTTTTTAAAGAAATTTTTAAATTCCCGTTGGGTGTTTCTATTCGTTCATTGAGTAGTCTGCATGTTGTTGCCATATTTAATTCTACCCTTTGAATTTTGAAATCCTATTCATGAGCTTCTAATTTCAATGCCTGGACAAACTCAAAATAATTTTTTGTAATGATATTGTCCAGTCATTGCTCCACAAAGTAATTATTGAAATCTTACTTTTTTTGGGATGAGTTTATCGTTATAGAGACCCAACCATTATCAACTTCTTCTAGAGGTAACATTTCTAAATGATGTTGGATTTGTTCATCCGTTTTGTAGCTAGTCGCTAATCTTAATTCTTGTATCTTGCAATGACCGAAATGAAAATGACACCCACTGATTTGAGCTTCTGGAAAATTCTCGTAGACGGCACTTCAGTTCAAAATCATGTTCTATATAATTCGGATTCCAGGACGGCAACAATTCTTTAACGTATTGAAATAATTTCTGATACATTTCTTCCTTCTCATTTGGTAATAAACTGAATAACACTGGGAAAATATTTGTTTCTTCGTTTAAAAAGGTTAGTGCTTCTCTATCTTTTCTATCTTTTCCCAACCCGAAAACGTGAATTATTTCGACAGTTCCTTCATCGATTATCAGAATGTTGAATCCATCATCAAATTGTAACAAGTCTTCCAGTAAGGTTTTATCTTTTCTGTTCTGAGGTTCTTTTGGAAAACGTATAGCTTGCCACGTTAGTTTAATTAATTAATGGATTTCATAGATGAGTACGTAAGAATTTCACTCACAAAATTGTACCCCTTCGTAAAAGAATCTGAATATCTCTCGCACATTTTCGAAATTTTCCTTTGCAGCAAGTGCTTGCAAAGCAAGCTTGAAATACAGTATGGTGCAAAACTGCCCCAATGATTTTATAGAATTTGCCTTTCGACCTGTACCGTAATGAATATTCAGCGGAATCAATCAAAATTGTATAGGAAGATGCTCCTACCATTCATTAATGTTGCTGCAAAAGTTTAGGTGCATTGCTTGTCTCGTCGCTGAGCTATAGCAATCTTGCTACCGAGAGTCATTGGGGCAGTTTTGCACCTTCATCAAAAAAAAATTAAACACCACCTTTTTTATTAGATAAACGCCCAAACTAGTATTTGGTGTGTTTTCCCTTTGCTCTATGGACTGCCTGGAGCCGTCTTGGCATGCTTCTGATGAGCTGACGGCAGATCTCAACTGGGATCTTGTACCATTCGACCGAAATTCGTTCCCATAATTCCTTGCAGCTTCTTGGTGGTGTAGGATACTTCCCAAGCTGAATCTTGAGGTACGCCCACATGTGCTCGATGGGGTTAAGGTCAGGAGACTGTGCTGGCCAATGGAGAAGCCTTCCATCCTGCTCAGTCATGTTGATTGACTCCAGATATGCCTTTGTGACCTTGGCGGTGTGCTTCGGATCGTTGTCGTGTTGGAAAATGAACTCGTCCTTAGCCATGCCCCACTCTTCAATAGACATCTGCAGATCCTCCTTTAGGATCTCTATGTAAAGCTGGGAGTCCAGAGTTTCATCAATTTTGGCAATATATCCTGGTCCGTACCAAGACATGCAGGACCACACCATAACGCTGCCTCCTCCAAACTTGACGGTTCCTTGGACTGTACGGTCGTTTAACCTCCCTGGCTTGTCATCCCAGACCCATCTAATGCCGTCTGAACAGAATCGATTAATTTTGGACTCATCAGACCAAACAACCAAGGCCCAGTCATCTTCAGTCCACTCTTTGTACTTTTTTACAAAGTCGAGTCTTGCTTTGACATGTCTTTTCCTTAGAGCCGGTCTCTTGACAATTTTCTTGGCGATCAATCCTGATTCTTGTAGACGCCTGCGCACTGTCCATACAGATACAGGCTCCTGGAGGATCTCATTGGCCTTGTGTTTGGCTTGCACGGCGGTCTTGAAGATTCCACGCTTCAGGTTGATCCTGAGATAGTCAACAGTTTCAGCTGGAAGTTTTCTTGGACGACCTCCCTTATTGATTGGCATGTTCTCCTTGTTGTCTGCAAAAATTCTGGCGGCTGTGGACTTGGATATATTGAGACGATGGGCAGCATCGCGGGTGGAAAGACCTTCCTACATAAGCTTAATAGCTAACTTGATGGTGGGAGGCGGTACAGCCTTCATTTTTGGCACAGGTGTGGAACAGGATAACGGGAATCTGAATATGAAAAAAAAGGATAAACAAACAAAAAGAAATTTGAGATATTGACGTATTAGTAGAGTATCAGCCATTTTTTCGGTGAAGGTGCAAAACTGCCCCAATGACTTCCGGTAGCAAGATTGCTATAGCTCAGTGATGAGGTGAGCAATGCGCCTGAACTTTTGCAGCATTATCAATGAATGGTAGGAGCATCTTCCTGCACAATTTTGGTTGATTCCGATGAATATTCATTACGGTACAGGTCGAAAGGCAAATTCTATAAAATCATTGGGGCAGTTTTGCACCATACTGTAAGTATTTCAAATGGAATATTATCAGCTGGGCAAGTATGTACTGGAGTATTTACAATTTTCCCGTCTTCAGTTGAAGCCGTCCCTTACAACATTTTTTTTTTTCGTTGACACAGGTCCAAAACACTATTTTACTTAACTTGATCTCAATATGATACTAAATGAAAACGAAGAGCGTTTCTCCTTATTTATATACACCGTCCTAATGACGCAGTTACTAAAATTTCCAACGTATCCGATAATTTTGTTTGTATTAATAGAAATTCATCATTATATTCAACTTTTACTGTATTAATCTGTTTTATGTCCGCAACTTGGCCACTTTCACTTCCAATGTCCGCAAAATCCACGTTCGCAAGTTGGCCACGGCCACTCCTCGATTTCGAGTATAGGCATTGTTGTTTTCGGAGGTAGAATTCTAAATATGTCTAAGAAGGCTTATGTTTTAGTAGCAGGATATTTTTGTTAATGGTTCACAACATTATTTTTGTTCCATACATGTCCATCCCATCTGCGTAAGAGAGATTGGTGGAGGTAGTTTTGTCTTTACAAAGTGATTTATTGCGAGTGGACACTTTAACTTGGAAGTCGTACTTTATTAGTTCTAAGGTGCTTTCTCTCTTGTTCTTTCATACGCTAAAAAATGAATTCAATAAATCGTGTTCACTCTTTTCGTTTTGTTAAAACCACAGAAAGTTATTATATTAACTAATAAATGTACGTATACAAGAGGCACGCAGATTGCTTTTCCAGAAATTTATTAATAAACATGCGTTTAAATTACTGTAAATTAAAGATTTCAAACTAGCTCTTTGCCTCAATGCGTACAGCAAACGCATATGACAACATAAACTGCTGCTTTAGCACATACAGAAGTGCTTAATCCAGCAAACGAAGCCGTTCTCTATATCCTTCAGGTGTCGGGTGCGCTTGTACATACGATTAAACGCTCCAAGTGTATCGATGAGGCGAATAGGGTGCATCAAAGGATATGATCATATTTGCACATATCACGGACGCATCGAGGTTTACATAGAACAGGGCATAAAGGGCAATATGTATATATAATGTACATACACATAAATTGCATAGATCACAGAGTAGTTGCAAGAACCCTCTTATTCACCATTACCGTAAAGTCGTTTTCACATATCTATATTAACGATGAATATCTCAGATGAATTATTTCAGTGGACGTTCAATTAGACGATAATGATGATGATGATAAATTTAGTTTAGATTTCTGAATTATGTTCAAAGTATATTTATTATTGTATAAACATGTATACTACACGTTGAAAATTATTTTCTTCGAGAATGATCTTTTTGTGCATATTAAAGAAAGACACAAAAATACTTTTTTTGCAACCACGGGCGTAATAATTATTTCATTCCATTCAGTTGGGCAACGTTGTAAATAGTCTATTGAGAATTCGAAAAGTGTGGAAAACTAGATTGTTAACAACCCAGGCAAAACAATAAGAAAAATTCTAAAATAACTCATACTCGTCACACACAAAAATGGGTAAACGATAGTTAAATAAATGCGACATTCTTATATTATTTTTAATTTTTAATTGGAATAAAAAAATTAAAACGGGATTGAAGTTATGGTAAAATAGAACAATAAAGGTTTCTTCCAAATGCTAAATATTATATTCTTAATATCGCCACTGTTACTACGATATAACCACTATCTATGTTTTTATTATTATCTGTAGATAATCTCCGAGTCACATTCTAACTCACTATTTCAGCACCAGCTTTACTACAGTACACGTAAATTTAGCTTTCCGTGATGTTTTGGTATCAATTGGTTTATTTTTACTACCGAATAGTAATTGCAATTATACTTGGGTGAAATGCTTTCCAGTCGTATCACTCATTGATATTGTTCAGCAATTTTCTTATTATTATCTTCTTTAATAATAATCAACGTCATTTATTGCAATTGTGCTTAAACTACATGTAGGTACATGGCTTAGAGAGAGCTTTTGGAAAAGTAATGGGTCGTTCTCATAGTAGGTGAATACTCAGTTCATAAAGCTAATACTGTACATTCTGCAATTTTGTTGGTTTTGCTTCATTCATATTTGCTCCTAACACATATTATTTCTTCAGAAATTAGATGAGAAATACTTATAGCTTTTGCATGACTATGTATGTACAATGAGTTCTTATGGTATTATTCCATACTTTAATAGTAGAGGAAAAGACACGATTGGTTCGCGATGTACAATGGACCACAGATACTATTGAAAGAGCTGTAAATTAATTTCAAAAAGAATTCATCAGTGCCACTAGAATTTATGTTTGTACAAGGTGGGCCAAATTCGATACTTTTAATAGGGAACTTATATTTCGAAAGGAATTAAACAAAAACTGAGCTAAGCTTTGGCTTAGCGATTGGTGAAATCCCTATTTTTATATCTTCCTTAATATAAGAGATACAGAGCGTTTTCTTAAAATGTGCAATTTTTAAAAACCCTTGTAACTTTTTTATTTGTGAATATGCTTGATTTATATAAAAACTATATTAGGGCGGTTTTTGACGCAGAATCCTACGCTCTAATTTTTTCTTTTTTTAAACTCCTATTTTTTGAGATATTATCAAGACTTTTGTTTCTTTTGTATGTAACACCCTATATATTTGTACACTATTGAAAAGCATATAAAATTACCTTTAGAATGATATAACACACTTGATATTTTATTTAAACAATTTTTAAATTTTTTTTTCTTCATTTCACATTATTTTAAGATGGCTATGGATGGTAACTAAGTAATACGC
This sequence comes from Oryctes borbonicus, assembly GCA_902654985.2. Taxonomy (NCBI): domain Eukaryota; kingdom Metazoa; phylum Arthropoda; class Insecta; order Coleoptera; family Scarabaeidae; genus Oryctes; species Oryctes borbonicus. The sequence continues at coordinate 10,140,766 of LR736867.1, forward strand.
GTATTTATTTTATGTTTTATAGAAGCAGGTGAAAATGAGGAAGCTGCATGTAACATTTACTATGAGTGATATCCTGAAAGACAACAACCGTTCAGAGACATTTTATCAAGGTTAAAGAAAAATTTAATAAATTTTGGATCCTTTCAAAAGCCGAGACCTAAAAATTATGTGGATCAAAATAGAGACAAAGAATTAGAGGAAATTGCTGTTTTATGGGAAACTGTAAATAACCCGACACATTCCATAGCTTATAGCTATAATATCAGTAATGCTATTAATAGTTTCCTTAGTTTAGTTTGCTTGAATTGTTATTTGTAATATTTAATATTACAACAATTTTTTTCTGCCTTATTGAAATCTTTTATTTGCTTATTGACGATCATCCATAGCCATATTAAAATAATGTGAAATGAAGAAAAACAAATGACTTAAAAATTGTTTAAATAAAATATCAAGTGTGTTATATTATTCTAAAGGTAATTTTATATGCTTTTCAATAGCGTAAAAATATATAGGGTGTTCCATATAAAAAAACACTACACACGAAAGAAAAATGTTATAAAGAATCAAACAGTTGTAGACAGCTTGCTCAAACTCATACTACTCGATCGTGGTTAACGGATTGTATTTCTGTTAAATACATTATTGTTGTAAACACTTCGTCAATGATCTGGCTTTTACAAAGGTTGCTAGAATAGTGTACATGGTTTAGATTCACAATATCGTTCTAAAAATTGTATTGCATCATACAATATGTCTGCAGCGTTCTTACAATTACAATGATTGAAAGAACAGGTACAAGGCAATAACAATAACTATTCCTACGTTTTCGTATCTCCAACAGTTTCGCAAGTTACAGGTAGCATTGGTCAGCAGCAGGGAATGTTACCAACACCTGTGTCGTATCCCTCCAAACATCCGACGAATTTGCAGTAGAAAGATAAACTGCGAAATACTTTATTCCGAAAGAATTGTTAACCCGATAAATATATGAGCCAGATGATTTATTAAAAAAAAATGTTTTCTTTGCGACATCTATCCGGTTCTAATCCTAAGGCAGGAAACATTTGAATTATGCATTTAAGTAGGCTTCGATAAGGAGATTGTCTGTATACATAAGTGATGATTTATTTATAAACTCACTCATTGTCTATTACTTATTTTGGAGAAAATAGAAAGTTTTATATAGAAATTGCCACAATCTTGTCCTGCACGTCTCGACATAAAGGCTGTAGGAAAAAATGATACATTTATATGAAATAATGCAATAGAAGCTTGACCATAACTTTGAAGTATTATCTGTGACAACATGTAATAATTAACAAAAATCTGCGGCCAGATTACATAATTGCGTTAATGACTGCTACAATATTTTTCCTAGAATATTGTAGTACGTTTCGTGCAATAGCTTTGAAATAAAACGTGTGTGGGTTATATGCAATTTTATACTGTATTCACATTTTTGTGCTTCTTAAGATTTACTGCGATCTGAGCGAGGGAAATATTAGATTCATTGCCTTGGGATTTCTGACAAAATAGGTGATTTGCTACCTAATGGTACAAAAACAACGGGTTTACCATTAAGTAAATTATTAATGAATTATTAACTTCATTAACAATTTGCCATGTGATTTCAGAGTTATTAGAAGAGCTAAAGACTATTTTTTCTTACCTACAAGAGATTTTAAATAATTTTTATATTAAGGTTGATAAGTTGTAATCGTTTCGAATATAGCAGCTTTATTTGTATAATCTAAGATTGCCGATGTATTAAACACAGGACCTTAAGTTTTTGTAATTTTGGAGGATAGCAACAATTAAAATATAACTTAAAGACGTTTAAAAAGCTATGGTATTATTGATTTACATCAAGTATATAGAAGACAAAATCTCAATTAAATTGAAGAAAAACTATTTGGAAATGCAGTCAGAATTGAGCTGAAGGAGTAAATAAAACTCTCTTTTGAAGTGATCTAAGTTTTCGAATTTAATTTTAATTCTACAACAATTATGAGAGTAAGGAAACTGCATCAATAAAGTGTCAAACATCATTCAAAGAGGGATGAAATATTCATAGCAGCACATTAGAATACAAATGATATTGCTTTCATAATAGTTCTTCTCCGATGAAGGATTAAAATTAAATTCGAAAATTTAAAGCACCTTAAAAAAGAGTTTTATTTACTTCTTTAGTCTAATTCTGACTGCATTCCCCAATAGTTTTTCTTCAGTCTAAAACGGTACTCCTCAACAGAGTCAAATTGTGCATTAGCAAATTCAGTACAAAAAGAATAATTGCATCACGTGAAAACATGCGGTACAATTTTCTAGTTCCTCTGTCTGATCCCAAACCCTACCTGAACCATATAATCGACTATGCTCGATACAACAACACTTGCGTTAAAATCTATGTTATTACTAATTACGATATTGTGTAAGCATGACTTAGACGTTGCACTGATTCTAATATATTCCTTTATTGTGGGAGTTGCATCATAACAAGTTGGTATAGGTGAAGACTCATTTGCAATGAAAAAATGTCAATGTTGAAATCCCAATACACGACGAAGGTACATAATGCATTCGTTAAGGTACATACGCGAGAGGTAGGAATCCGATAAATATTTATAATCTTGCAATAGAATAATGGAATAGATTTATTCCTTCATTTGGCTGCAAACGCTGACCGTTTTTACACTAAACTGCATTTCCTCCGTCTTCGCCGGTATCTCTGCAATAACTCGTCAAACATATCTCACCTTTAACTTTAAGTTAATTTTAAGTATAGTATGTTGGTTGAGTGGAACAGCAGAGCCCTTTGCTTCCGTCAGATAGTGTATATTTTGTTGTTTGTACTTGGTATCATTTGTTTGAAAAATAAAGTAATTATTATCATTATTACTAAAAAATACTGGCAATGTTAATGTCGAGTTATTTCGCGACCAATCCTTTAGGTATGTATAGTAATGGCAGCATGTTACCCCCACTTTTATAGATTTGCTGTGGTTGCGATGTTAAATAATAAATTTGGGTCTGAAAAGCAGCATTTGAAAATTAAATGGCTTGCGATAATATAAACAATTAAATGTACATAACGCAAATAATCTACTATAAACAAAATTGTTACCTTAAAATTTCTATATAATGTGCTGAATTGGTAATGCAAGCGTATCACCTCTCGTAACGTAAATTACACAATTTTGCAGATATAGCACAAAACCAGATATAATTGAAAATCATCGAGCCGTTCTAATGCGGGTTGAATTTCTTTTTTGCGTGGCCCATTCGTGGCCTCTTCGCGCGTTAATTTCAACGGGATTAGGGATAACGCTTTCGGAGGCATCTAAACGGGCGGACCGCGTATATTCCTCCAGCCGCTCGTTAAATAAATCAAACGAGTTTGTTAGCACTGTATTAGGCAACTTACTAACATTGTATGCGGTAGACGCGGTGAGAGAACCGCTGATTATCGTTTGGTTTCGGTCAAATGATCGGTAATTACACATGAAAATTATCTGCCGGACAATTAGGAATCGAAGCGAATAACAATTCTGCGCTAAAGATTCCTAGCGCCGTTCAACACCTCAATTGTGTACTATTATCGGTTTGGAACCGGGTTAGTTGGAATACCCATAGGGCTGATTGTAAATATCGAAATGTAATGCCGCTAATACAAATGGTGGGTATTGGTTTAAGTGAAAAAGTAATAGATATACGTATGTACATTTTGCTCTAGGTTTCGGGGTTGGGACCGCATTGTTACCGTAGCTTCTGGCGACATTTCGTCCACACTGTTATAGCGGGGTTTATAGAGGGCTTGCTTCGGGTCAGTGAAGCAGAATGGTTGCTAACATATTTAATCAGTTGGGATTTCCACGTATAATATAAGGGGTAGCCATCAACGCGATTTACATTACACAATTTTTACTAAAGTTAGAAAGGAGTCTTTGAGCTGTATCCTCACTTATTATGTTTCAACTCTGGATAAAATTAGAAATAATCAATTCCAAAGGGATGTTTGCAAATAACGACTCAACGTCTAACGAGATCAATACATAGTTGCCAGGTAATTGAAATTGATTAATAGTATTAACAAATTGAGGGGTATCGAAAATTTTGGAATTTCTACGTTAAAATAAAGAAACATAAAATATTTAGGATAAGAATTTTGACAAATTATATGTTGTGGAATTAATGGAGCTAACGACGTTTGTTGTGAATCTTTGTACGTACGTTTTGTTTGTGAATCTTTGGAAAACAATAAAGTTTTGGAACAATTGTGACCAAAATGTGAATATTTTAATATGTTTTTTTGTCGATCCGTTGTTCTAGTGTAGAGCAAAAAGCTGGCCACATCAATGACAAAACAATCAAAATTGGTAAACTTTTGATATTTAAACAAAATTTTTTTGGCATAACTTTCCTTCGATAAATTTAGGTCAGCCTGTGCATACTAACACATTGTCCATATCGTATTCAATAATTTTCCTCTTTAATTAAATGCAATGTTTGAAAACCATGATAATGTTTAAATCAAACTATCGCAAGCTTGTCAGAGAAAGATCTTATTACGTTCGAACTGCAGTAAAAATATTAGCACATGGATCAATCAAACTGTCAACGTACCGCATATATTCACACCCTATTGCGTTCGGACTATTTCCGCCGAACCGTAACAATAGGTAACGTATTACCTTCAGCTACCTACCTAGGATCTATACATCGTCATACTGCGTGCATAATTGTCGACCTTCAACTCAAAGAGAATCGCGTCCTATGTAGACTACTACACGGTTGACATTCGTTAAGGATCAGACACGCTTCGTAATCAAAGCGAAATGGAGAGGAAGAATGATCGGTGACGGCAAGAACGACCAAAGAAGAAATGAGAAAAACGAAAGAAGGCGCACAATGGGCCACATCGGGACGACCTGAAGCGCAAACAACACAACAGCTACCAGCGAACAAAATACGTACATGGAATATACACGCACGTATAATTTACAACCTGGTTTACTGTTACGGTGCGGTTTCCAATGTGATGCCTTACTTTAACACGTGAATGAAGCTATTATGTTTAACTGGCTTATGGCGACAATAACAGCTGATATATATGAGTTTATATCCGATGCGGAAAGGTTTACATACAAACTATTTAGGAACTAGGTATGAGTTTCACAATTGGGTGCTGAGAAAATGACCAATTGTAGCGAAAATCAAATTGACATTAAGCATTTGTAGTACAAATGATATTGTAGTTCGGCCAATTACAAATAATTATTTCTTCTGGCCCTAAGTGCAATGTATACAATATAATCATAAAAGAAGTCATCGAGGGGGCTATGATTTTTTAAATTATTTTTTATGTTGGTTACTATTATACCTGACAACTAAATCCAAGATAAAAACTTCGAATTACTTTTGACATTTATTAACAAGTTTGACAATTCAAACTGCATTATTTGGTGCTTCTTAAAGTCTTATAGCGTTAGTGCGGGACACCCCATGTATGGTTGAATTTCGTCTTTAGTCTCCGCACTTTGTTTGCTGCGCTGCTAAATTTCGTGAAACTGGTACATTCATAAACTCGATAGTGGTAGACTCAAGAAAAGAACTGATAAAACTATTGCAAATGTGAGAATGCCACAAGAAACTAATTGGTTACCTGGTACTTGTTAACATATTCTGAGAACAGATCTCAAGAAATGTTGATACACAAGAACTCAAGCTCATTGATCTCGTAGTAAGTGTGCAACACTGCAATTGGTTTGAAGATCCCAGGAAAGATGATAATATCCTTGATAAACCTTTCTTCTCAAATGAATCTTGGTTCCAGCTTAATAATTTTATAGTTTTTTTTATATATATTTTATATAGTTCAATGAAAATCCTTATGTTATAACAGAGAAACCATTGCATTTTGAAAAGGTTGGTGGGGCCTTTTTTTCAATTTAGTTCAGCATCGAATCAGTCAAATAAATCAGCGTAGTTCAGTGATTGCCCTTACCCTCTGCCAATAATCAATTAAGATTATGCCTTGCAAGTCTTAAAATCCCAAATGGTCGCCATAGCTGTTCCGGTCGAATCGTCTTTGCCTTCTGCGCCTTCCCCGAGTGAAAATCCATTTTGTCGACTGATCTTTGGTTTCTCGCGTGTAATGATGTATCCGCGTCTTGTTTATAATCACATAATACCGCTTTGAAGTCACGCAATTCCATGTCCAATTAATCGTCAACAAGTCGAGGGTGCATGATCCTTATAAAGTGCACCCAACTCCTCTTTCATTGCTGCACATACGGTTTCAAATCTAAAAAATGGAATCGAATTACTGACCGGTATTGTTTCTTTTTCCATGATTCTACAAATAGATAATCTTGCCAGAATGAGTCGGAACATAAATTGACCAACTTAGTATTTTCTAAGTTTATTAACTTTTTCGACAGAATACAATCATAAAATTTAAAAGGTCGAAGCATGTACTGATTATCAGCTATCTAAATTATTTCGAAAGAACATCGTTTCTACATTGAAACTAGAAATAAGTTAAACTTATTCATTCACGTGTCTATATTTCAATACTTACCTTTCGTTTACTTGGCTAAATCATTCTCATAATTCTCAATGCTCAATTTATTTCTGAAAACAAAAAAGATCATATGCCATCATCTGCTTCTCATCCGATTTCCTTGATCAAAAATAAAAAATCCCTCTGATGCTATTTTGTTATTATTTTTAATAGAAATCAATACGAAGCGAACGACGCAATGCTAGAAGCGATTATTAAGTTCCTTTTCTCAATTTTCAAGGGAAAGCTCTTTTATTTCCGTCGTTGTTTTTCAACCTCCTTCTATCTCTGTCGTTTCTCTCTAAAGATCCACGAATTATTGGAAAGTATCCGCTATATATATGTGAAACCCTCGCCCAACCAACCATCAAGCTCTACAATTCGTTAAACTTTTAAATTACGAAATGCCCATGTTTAATGGTGTGGTTAATAAGAACGCTTAAAAAAAGAGAAGGATCCAGGGAGAGTTGAATAAAAAATAATTTAGATACCGGGATTTTAATCGAGCGTGGAATATAAACGCTACACAGAATGTCTTCCGTGTAATTTATGTGACGATACACTTCTCCGTCTGAAAAAAAAAGACTGAAAAGAAGAAAGGCGCTCTATAAAGTGAAAGAAGGACAAGAAGTCATACCATCACCGTCGAAGCAGGAGTATATCGCGTAAACTTTTCTTTTCACCGCCGGAATTGAAAAACTATTCCTTTGAAAATCGGTACGACTATGTACAGTGGTGAACTAATATTAATGTCAACCGTTATCAATCAAAGTACTAGAGAAGCCTGATTGAGCACACTTCGATTTTCTTTTATCTAATAGTTTATACATTACAAAATCCGTAGTACAGTAGTAGTAGTATAAATTTAAATTATTTATAATGTCGCTGATGTTAACGTGCTACTGGGTTTGAATTTTTGAGCTGGTGCATATTGAGAGAGAAGCTCCAAAATCCGTATACAACATCGTAGCAGGTGGCGGAACTTGGACATATTCGTACGAATCGGAAACTAAGCAACTATCAATTGTTTGAGTGTTTCTCTGATGAACCGAATCAAATAAAAGTTGGTCGTTCACGAAACACTCCACTTTTGTTGTGCTGGAGATGGTGCGAGCATTGGTTTGGAAGATCAAAGAACAATTAATTCTGAATGGTATATAACAATTTGTTTGCCAGAAGTGATCGATGAAATCTAGAAAAACAGTCGACAACGCCACAGCATGACAATGCCAGCGCTCACGCAGCAAGTCAATGATTCTTTGAAGAATCAATGCTCGTATTCATCTGATTTATTGCCTAACGACTATTTTTTGTTAGCGAATGTTAAGCAAAAATGCGTAATCTGGACTTTTTCACCTAAAGAAACCGCTGTGCCTTTAAATCTCAGTCTTCAGAATTTTTTAAAATCTTAAAGAATTTAAAAGGTAATAAACGATTTGTACCAAATCACTTTTTTTCATTCATTATTTTTGTAAAAATTTAGAAACTCGTAACCGAGCTTTCTTCGCTAATTGCTACTGCACATCGCTAGGTAGCCTTCTAGGCCTTCTCGGCGTTCTCTTGAAACTCACAATCTATTTCGGAACCCGGGCAATTTACAGAGGTGTAGCTGCTGGTAATATTTGTACAACGCTGTAAACAGGTGTAGACCAAAGATGTTCCACCGTTACTTTATGAAGATGGTTAAAGGGATGGGCGTCTTCTCCTTGTTCCGTCTTTCGTTCCTTCTTCAATGCTCGAGCTTCGCTTTTGAAAAGTTTTCACTGGGATGTTAATACGCGCGCTGGGCTCGTTTCATGGCGGAGTAATTAAAAAAAGTTTTCTCAACACGACAACGCCTTATGGACGTTGTTCGTTCGGTCGTTGTTTACGGTACGACTATAAATTCGCGGTAGAACGCGTTTTGTTTAGCGCTTTAGCCGTGCGAGATTGTGTAAAATTATTATAAAGTGTGAAAAGTGTTCGTCAACGGGAAAGCTAGGGATTCGCGGAAAGTGTGTAAAGATAGTCGTTAAGAGTTTGTTTGTACCTGTAGAATGAAGTGTTTTATACGAAGAAAATGGGCTGCTTTTTCGCTTTGTTCTCTGAGCTTAACTATACAGAGGCGCACCATGTGTTTGTAATCATTCCATACCTATTAATATATGCTCACTTTAAAACATAATCTCCACACAAAACAATCGACGCCTAATGCAAGCATTACTTATACATTATTGAGGTATTCAACAGAAACTAAAATTTGCAGGAAATTTGGTTCATTCGATTTCTACCAATACGTCATTACAAATCGTCATCGTTTGTTGAATCTTAACATCATAATTGTAAAAGTAAAGATTGTTTTGAGGGTGCTCGTTTTCCAGATGAGTGGTGACTCCAAATATGCAACCGCTGTAGACCTTTTTCGATACTACATGTGTTATCAAAGGTTTTCGAAGCCGCTATAAAGAATATATTGGTTTCATTATGAAAACTATTCTGTGATACGCAATGTGGTTTTCTCCGGGAGGTCTACAATTACAGTGCTAGTGGAAACTATGGACGAGATCGCTAAGAAAATGCATCGGTAAGAAAATGCAAATGTTTTCCTGCGACCTCAGTAAGGCATTTGATACAATAAATCACGCCAATTTATTGGATAAAATGTATCACTATGGTGACGAACGATATGAAACTAATAAAATCTTACCTCTGTGACAGACCTAAGCTTTTAGGATGGAATGGCGAAGGATCCAATTTGGAATTTTTTCCATGTGGAACTTTGCAAGGATCGACTTTGGGGTTCCTTTTATGCATCATTTACGTTACCGATCTCCTACTAATATTACATCGGCAAGGGTTTGTCAATATGCGGACGATACCTGTTCTCACGTTTCCCAGATGCCGTGAAGGTCTCCAGGGTAATGATCAGAGAATCGAAAAGATGTTTTCCTATAAGTAACCTGAACATGGACGAAACCGTATATAATAATTATAAAAAAGCAAACAATAAGAACAGATTCAGTAAACTTTCTCAGGTTAACACTGAACAATATAGTTTTAAATGGAATACGTGTATAGACAAACTACTAAGACCAATCTCCAGCTCTGTATATGTGGCAACTGTGAGGATTCCATTCCAAAGCGAGTTATGATATCTTGCTGTTAGGTTCATCAAAGTCTGCGGAAGTTATTTCCTAAAACAAAAAGCAGTTTTAAGAGCAATGGTAATGGCGACAAAAACACCTTCAAGCAATATCACATAACATCCCCTCCGTCTTTATCTTAACTTGTCTGCAACACATTCATCATCAGGATCTTCTAAGAACTATCCCAGTAGATCCTGAGTGAACTTACTCGAATCGAAGGATCGAGAACGAATAAATAGAGAATGAATATTGAAATGAAACAATATGAAATAAATACTTGTTTGTTTATCAGAATTTTGTTTGTTTGGCACACACAACCCGTATGTGTGTTTTTATTTATTGTTTTGTCTATTTATCTATGTATTTTCTTCATTATTTAAGAACGAACACATGTTTACGTTCTCTGCTACAGGCAAGAACCTTTTCTTTTAGTTTCGTATATTTGGCATTTTTTAGGGTATACTAGTGGTAAAAGTTGGTACTTTCAAATATCTTAGGAGGGATAGAAGAAGGCATGTTCGAAATAAAATCTCTTTCTCACATCAGTCGCTCGTACAGTTTTGACAACGGGAATTTACGAATTTCCGAAAGAATTGCTCCGAGTGAATCAAACAACTTGTATGGTGGGGAGTGTGCTGACACCTTTATGTATGCAGTTAACAGAAAGATAATAGAATAACGCATTTTAACAAAAAGTACAAGTTTAAAATTTTTTAAAGTAGAACGCTGTATATTTTTTTAAATTTTGAAAGATAGTTCAATTTGTGATATAGGAGGTTCACTGATTATAGTCCAGAAATAAATATTTTCACTATAGGCTTTTGTAATTCTATGTAAGTGTGAAAAAAGTACATTTTTTCCGCAGTTAATTGTTAAATGTATCATTTTGACACTTACACATAAGCTATTTAATTTACAGTTACAGCAGAATACCAAAATCACCTAGCAGACTAAATTCGTATGAACTGAAAATCCCTGAAAGTTTCTTAACGTTTATTTCAGAACGAAGTTTTTACATCAGAAATTAAGTTACCTTGAAAAATTTTACAAAAATACGTTATTGAATTGTTTTTGTATGAAGTGCCTATTAACCGGGAGCAAAAGCACTAACACTAATAAAAGCAGTTGGCAATAGTGGCCTGTTAATTTAACATGTAAATCGAAGAACAAACTAAGCTGTAAGTATGAATTTCCGTTAACCTTTTCAATTTCTTTAGAGATCTTCCTTTCACTTCTATTTAAAAGGATTTCAAATTACAATCTTACATTGTATTAATTTAAATATGCTATAGTATGTCCCAATTGATAGTTGCATCTGCAATTTCTAGATCAATCGAAACGTGTTTTAATACTAATCGAATTAAAATAGTGGAAAAATAAAGATTAAGTAGAAGGAACGATAATATAAGAAGTTGGTACTATAGACGTATTGCTTCAAGGATGTGCCAGTAGAGCTCATTTGTAGTCGAATCAACCACAATATGCGTTATGCAATTCCTGCTAGTTTTCGAGATATTGTAATTTTTATGATTTCTTTAAAAATCGTCTTCCTATTATAAACAATTTTTTAAAATACTGAACAGAATACAACCTTTTTGCAATATTAACATTTCTTGTAATAGATTGAACAGTACCTGTTTATAATGGGGAAATTTTGAAAGATATCATAAAAGTAGCAGGAATTATGTAATGCATATTCTGATTTATTCGACTGCAAGTGAGCTCAATTACTACATCCTTGAAGCAGTACGTATTTGTACCAATTATCCTGTGTATACTCTACCCACTTCAATTCTTATCAATAGCAATTCAATTCTTCGCATAATAACAAGTATTATTGCTGTTAGATCGTTGATCCCAGTAATCGAAACCATCCTTAACGATAAAACGATGTTTAGAGAAACTAAACGTGTTATTAGATGAAATTACAAACATTGGGATTAATATGAATGCGCAATTTTAGCCTGACCATTGCCAAATTGAATCTAATTTTCCGGAGATGTGCGTCGAAATTGCATCTAGCACCATCACTACTACGTTAGGTACGTTAGGCATTGCATATCACCTATGTTGTACGTGTTACTCCTAGTACGGATTCGCTGCAATGACTCGAATTCTGCAATACTGCTAACAGGAATGCGGGCAAGTACTGAGAGTGTATATTATTATTGTGTTTGCATCCAAAACCGATTCCCATTTTGTCTACGGATGGGGTACGTGAAACGCTAGATAATAGTGCTGCGAATAGGACAATACGGCACACTGGATGAATTTAATCCAACCTCAGCATGGAGTATATCTATATATTGAAATACAAAAGTAGCAAGCAAATTATATCTATAATGGAAATGAGTATATATAGGATTGAACGATGATAACAACTTAAATACCGTAAAAGGATAAATTTAATAAAACAAGAAGATCTAATGTAAACCTTCCACAGGGCGTTCACCAAATTGTTTTTTTTTTTTTTTTTGAGCACAATGTATGTGCGTACTTTTTCGAACAAACTCTCAGAATTTAGTCACACAGTTTAATGTCGCTTACCATAATATGTTCCGATCTAAATTTATCAGTTTAACCTTTTCTCGCAGCCCTGGTTGGGCTTTTAACATTTGTTTACAGAGCGCAACAAGTCGACCTAAAATATGTAGCACTGTTTGTACCTGGTCAACAACTTCACACGAATCCTGTAAGGACAACGAAGTGTTGAAGAATTGGCTGCGGCGGTTCCGGTATTCAAGACACTTTGAACGAAGTAGACGAATACGTTTCAGTGATTTAAGAAGAACCGCTTTCGTCTGTGCTATTAGTTGATCCATGGGATAATATCTTCGTATAGTGCCTGCTACAAGGTGTAAATCATGAAGCAGACATGTTATGTGAGGCAAATTCGGTCGAACAGCTTTGAAGAATTTACCTGTGCGAAGCATAACCGCGGCAGCATCGGCAACCATCATTAAGACTTGTTTTGGTGGAATTTCAAAGTTGTCTAGTGTTCTGACTAATACAGTATGAACAGCTTCGGCAGTACATCTTTGCTGACTTTTACAAGCTAGCAAATAAAGATGTGACTGTCCTCTCAAGATCATTGTCCGTACTACAATCATTACTACGGAATTTTTTTTAATGTCTGTAGTTTCATATATAGTTAGCCACAACCGTTCATTTTTTACTGCGGTTTTCACATAATTCTCAATCTTCTCGCGCACTGACGGCAAATATCTACGTAGCGTCTGCGGACTTGATAGTTCTTACGTTGGATTGTGTTTCTTCCAAACTGATGAAACAATGTTTGCCCGATTTTTGCAAACGGCATATTGCACGCACTTAACATCATTGTTAAATCACATAGAAATTCTCCTTCCGGTTTTTTTTAATTTGTGTCTTGCGCTATTTACATGGTTCCTATACATATTATACGTAGCACACAGCAAAGAAAGCAGCTTTGTATCCCTCCAACCTCTCGCGGTTAAACATCACTGGAAGGCAAGCGAGAATGTTGAGCTCTATTTATTTAGTTTATTGTGATACAGGTTTTGGCTCCTATTGTTGGAGATTTGTTAGTTATAACATTTCTTTTTAGTTAGGTATCCTAGTAATAGTTTTCTTCAACTTTAGGTATCGCATATTTCATGGAGTTTTACTTTTTGATTTAGAAGTTAAAACTTTCTTGAAGATCTGTACTTGCCCTTTTTGTATTTTAGCCTTTTCCTTAATAATTTTCTATTTCATTTGGAAGACTTAGAAGTGTTTACTTCTAACTAAGAGGACTACTGGTTAATCAGCTGTTTGTGAATATTATTTTAGAGTTGACAGATGTTAGGTGCGCCCGACCAATCTTTCGAAATTCGCGTTGTTCAGCTATACGTGCTCACGCTCCCGCCTTATTGTTGTTGTTTTTTTTTAATTTTATTGCTCTCAGTTCTTTTATAGGTTTTTTGTAATTGATCATTTCTATTCTTTAAATTTAGTATGTTAAGGTGACTGATCTGCTTTGTATTGGTACGTGTTTTGACACTTTGGTTGCGAATTTGTTAAGACGCTAGCTGGTGTAGTGTTTCTTGTTTACTAATTATTTGTAAATTTGTCATGTTGTGTGGATTTTTATGCGAAACTACTTGTAATTTCTATTACCGTTGGTTGGTTTTGGATTAGAAATGTTGTAGAGAATAGTATCGGTTTACAGTTAATTAAGATTTGCAAGCTGAGTCTTCAACAGCTATTTCGATTTGGCACGTGTTAACAACATTTTTATTCATCTTCATCATGAATATAATAATAAACACATTCTAACCCAATTTTCTTTCATAATCTTTTATCATTAAATAAATTTTCTCATTATACGATAACTTTCTGGATCTTTATTTCATTTTCCGTATCGCTTTTCATTGCCAAATAAAATTTTTCCTACACCATCTTCAGGTGGCGCCTTATGAATTTCCTTAATAAGCTTTGGAAGCTGATTTAATTTACTCATACCATCGCTGACGAACAGGCCGGCACTCTGGATGGTAAAGAGAGACGAGATTGCGGTTCACGGGATATAGGAAAACGCACGTTAACTTTTGTAGTTCACAACTTCAATCTAATTAAATTTTCAATTTTTGGGTTGTTCGAAGACAGTAAAAGTCGTGGCAAGGTGCGTGAGCGGAAGATAATTTATTTTCTGAGCAACTTAGAGAAAAAGTTTTGAAATGAGAAATATTCGGAGACAATCTCTTCGTGATATAAAATTACGTCCAAGAGTAGAAGGTGTTCAATTTCCACTACCAGCGACAAAAGTTTGGCTTTTTAATTGAACCTCCGTGTATATTCTTACGGTTTTGTATGCTATTCTTTAATTTATGTCAGCTTTCCTTCAAATTCTCTATTGTTTTACATAATTATTATCATCAAATATTTAGCTGGTCGGGGAAGGGTCTTTGACTGATCAGGGTAGGGGTGCCTACTCCATACTGTTTGTCTGGACTCTGAAAAATAATAATTGGACTCCGTTACAAAGATCTCTATAGCTTCAACTGATTTGTTACAGCGTCCAGAAATAAATTTACAGCAGCTACCAGGAATTATTTTTATGTTGTGCAGCACTTAATATTTTCAACCCACGTTGTAGATTAATACGCTGTATATTGAAATGAGACTCTTTTTTTAAAACAAGTGAAATTAAAAATTCAGGGTTTCTTTTGGATTCTTTTGTGGGATTTACTTGTTATCTTACAAACTGAAAAATGATTTTAAATGAAGTTTTAAATTATATTTCCCCTACATATTTAGAAAATTTCTTTCAAATTGAATGAATACGAAGTTGTATTCAAAGCTAATTTTTCCTGAATCGAATATTAAATTTAAAATTTATAAAGTTGTTTAAAAAAATGTTTTATTTGGCCAGTTTATATAATTTTCGATACCTGAAATCCGATCTTGATGTCCAGATCATGAAATCCTCACAAACCCGGGTCCGATTTATACAAGTCCTTCCCGAAGTAATCCCAAATCCGTAGGTGGTGAACTGTTTATGAAGAAGAACCCGTTAAATTAGTTCATTTTAAATTTTTTCTCGAGCAATTTTGGAAAGTTATCATTGTCGAAAAAGCTTTGTTTAAATAGAGGTTAAAACTTTCTTATACTCTTCTTTCAGAGAAAGCAAGAGTTAATTATTACTACATACCTATTTATGATTATGATCATTCCCATCCCTTATTTTTGTTTCAAAGTAATATGATAAGTACTGCTATAAAATGTAGGGCCGCACCTAGCTTTGGATGCGCCCTTGGGCAAAAAATTCATTTCCACCAGTTTTTAGCTCAAAAATGTATATAAAATATATAATATACCATAATTGTTAGTACCTATAATGACTTAAATTGAAACGCAAATGACTTCCCACATTTTTATCTGTAGTAGTTCGTATTAAAAAAAAAACAATTAATTACATTGCACGAAGCCCATTTTGTGTCATTAATGATAATGATAATAGTACTTCTATAATACATAATTACTTATTTAGTTAAATCACTACTGAATTCTACGAAGGGTGCGCCCCACAGCACTACCGCTCCTGCCGTAATGGATTATTATATGTCATAATTATTTGTCATAATTCATAAGATTAGCATTTCGAGTTACTTAATAATATAGCGTTCCACATAAATCTCGTATTGCACGAAAAAATTATTGATTAATCAATATAAGCAAAATTTGACTTTTCCATTTGTTTGTTAATAAAAAATGATACTGCACACAGCAACAATCACACAATTCTTTCAACTGCTAAATTTTACATGTTTTTCTTTTCACGAAGTATTAAATTTGTGGGAAATATTGCAGCAACATTTTCAATACCTTGCTGCAACTTTATCTTTTTCCACTGTTTGCAATTCACTTTTGAAATATTCTAATTAAATCAAACGGGTATAAAATTATTTGTTTATACAAAAATAACCAATTAAACGTAATTTTGTTACTAAATGACTTCAGGTAAATAAAAAAACACAGTGATTAAATTGAATTAACAATGTTAATTTGGTTCGCACAAATAATCACAAAACCTACTTTATGTATGGAATTACGAAGAATACTAACAAAAAAATACAAACAAACAAAATAAAATAAAACAAACAAAAAAAATAAAACTTTACTACACTTCGTTAGAAAAAATTTGAAAAACAATGGCATATTTGTTTGAATTTTCTGAAAAAAAAAATTTAGAATTCTATAAAACAGGTCACGTGATTGTTAGTATACGTATCATCTGTTTAAGCACAAACAAATAAAGAGGCCAAAATTTATCTGTGTGCATTAATGGAAGAATTTAAAGTTGCATAAAAACTCCAGGCAGGGTATCTACTTAAATATTACACTACACAGTAAAAACATTAACAATATTGAGCTAACTACTTTTATGGGTATCCCTTGTTTTCATTTTCTTGACCTAATACAATTATCCGGGTCTTAACTAATGTTTTTCTGTGTTTGTTAGAAAAGAAAAAATACTTTTTGCTCCTTCTTTTCTCATATTTAATTTATAGCCACGTTTCATTGATCGTTTTGTCAAACTTTTTCAGCTATAAAGGGAAAAACATTAAAATGGAAAAAAAATGGATTATAGATTCTGGAACTGCACAACATGCTCTTGTTTTAACATTCAATTTCTTCATATTATTCAAACAAAACAAGACGATATATAACCTATTTAAAATATTTCGATATTTTATCTAAAATGGTAAACTTGTGCGAAGTGCCAAAATTTTTAATATGCACATACATTTTATCATATTATTTTTTAACTATTATTTTTTAATTATTTATAACAGGCTATTTCATAAAATTCGTTCGGAGCTACAACATTGGATCTAATAATTTAAAATATTTTCCCCTGGCAGCGGCTACCAACTTTCGTGTTTTAAATACAATGGCATACTTTTTATCAGCTTAATCGATTGTACATATCGCAGCTAAAATAATTTGTGCACCTCATCCATAAAGCCAGCTATTTTCGAGATATTTACGATCACGTTGAGATTTTAACACTGTTTGGCATTGTTTTTATTAAAATTAAATATTTGAGAATATAATGGAGATTAAGATATTTACTTTTGTTGAATGAAATCAAAGGTCACGTATACCACACCTTATTGTTATCGTTATCGTTATTAAATATTATACAGGATGTTCATAAACATAAATATCTTCAAACTGAAGAGGGTCCTTTTTTCAAATAGACCATGATACTTTAAACTATGTTATTGGATTATGCAGGAAATTCCGTATAGATTCATATTAACGTTTGATATATGTAATAGCTTTCAAGATATTAACAAAAAAAGTAGGTACATCAAACCCTGAAATGAATCGATGTGAAATTTCCCTTCTAATCCGATAGTGTAGTTAAAAATACCATGGTCCGTTTGAAAAAAATCTTTTTCTTTTGATTTCAAAATATCTGTATTTGGGTATAGTTTACGAACACCCATTTTGTTCCACAAAACTAAATAGTTTACTTTTCATGGCTTTTCAAATTTAATTTCAACCAAAACGGTGCAAATGCTGTAATTTTAACATGATCGTAAAATACCTCGAAAGCAATTGACTTTACGGATAAGGTACCCTAACACAAATTATTTATATGCGATGTGCACATTCAATTAAGCTGATAGAAAGTATACCATTGTATTTGAAACAAGAAAGTTGGTAACCACTTACGGTACAAGCGTTAATATCTTCTCTATGGTTCATGGAACTTTTTGGTAATTAGTGTAACGGGACATCCCTGTCCAGGGTTAATTTTAATTTATATTTATTTATTGCAATGAAGTTGATTTCATTTAAATATTTTACTGAAAGTATTTATTTTAAGAATGTATTATTATTTTATTCATCCCTGCATGTTGGCAGCACATATCTGTCTTGATAATTTCCCGTCCAAGAAAATCACGCGACGTCAGTCATTGTTCGGAAGACCGCGCAGGTTTAATCGCCGATTATTTGTTTATTTATCGTTTTCCTTTTGTATTCATATATTATCTGTTGCTCTGAATTGTTTAAATCATATATGTATTTTAACATTTCAATATAATTAATATTTATTTCTGTATTATTTTCAGGGGCCCCATTTTTGCAATGTAAATTTCTATTTGTGTATCAAATTCTATTTTAGCATTTTTCTCTCTTATTTCGAATTCATTGGTATTAACTATGAATTTGTCCCATTTGCGACATTGTTTGTTGTAAAAATTTGTTAATATTTGAAGTCAATTCTTTTATTCATTGGTATTTCACTACTTGTTTTACCGCCAGAGTCGCACGACGTGATACAGCTTCGTGCTAGGAGATGTAAATGAGTTCTTATGTGAGAATAATTTAAATAGGCATTACAAGTAAAGTTCGCCACTTTCCGTGCGCCTCACTAAATTAGCAGAGACTTAATAGACTCGTGTTTATTCGTTTCGTCAGAACGCCTACTGGTTTCCCCGAGAGTCGACAAAACACGAGTCTGTCTATTCTCTGCTAATATCGTGAAGCACACGGAAATTGTACTCGTTTCTGCAGGCTTAACAATTAGGCGTACCGTTGCATTAGTTTCTATTTCTAATATTTTTAGATTATTAAAATTAAAAGAATAACTCAAGTTATGATGATGGCGATGCGTTAATGTTTTTAGTTTTAATACTGTAATTATGAACCTAAATTCTTTAATGTTTAGATGTTGTTGGGTGTCCTATGTATAGTCCGTCTAATACTTCCTGGCGGCTGATGATTAGATGCGCCGTGCGGTAGTGGTGCAATGCGATGGTTGCTAGTGTACATCTTATACGCTGTACGCTTCTGTGAATGCATAAACCGAGCGACATTAGTTATCTTCGCAGAATTATTGCAACCTATTTTGCAAATAACATATGTTTTGTTTAGTTTGGGTAAAAAAGCTATTGTCATTTTTATATGCGGGCAACACTTAAGGTCTCAATACAGATTAAATTGCTTCATTGCTTGCTAGTATTTTGTATTTTCTGTTGTATTTTTAATTTTTGTATAACCTTTTTATGTGTTTGTTAATAAATTTTGGATAATTATTTTTCATTAGCATTTCTTTAATTGTTCTTCATTTTATTGAAGGTTTTCCTCTTCGGAAAAAGCATGGATATCGTCAATTGCTGCGTAAAAAACCAACATAACACCTTTAATTACGCTTAACTATTTTAATTTTGAATGTTTCTTATTACCTCACTCTCCACTAAATTTGAAAACAAGGGCGTACATTATTAAGCCGCTTAACTCTTCGGTTTAAAGCACTCTACAACCTTTATAACCGCGTTGTGCACATTGCTATTGTTACTAGTCATCTTTATACCAGATTCTTTGTGGTGATCTGTACATATTTTAACACGACGCGAATTTTAGCATCTGAACCAACACCAAACCTTCACTATATTACAGTATCAACCACGGTTTTATTAAAACATCCTCGTCTCCGAACCACTGACTTTAAACTCGTATCTGAGAGTTAAAAATCTCATACTCGAATCCTTTAGACCGAAACGCTTTGTATCATTGTTCCTATTCGCACAGTCTAACCACTTGATTTGTTTTTAGTTTTAAGCATTTTCTCACATTTAATTTTCTTTTTCCGATGACAACGTGAAACAACATTCTTGGTAAGACTATCCGATTAATCCTGCAGTGTATGGAAGAAAGGCATAACAGATTAATCAATGTAACGTGCGGCATATTATTAATATCACTTTTCCTGGGCTCGATTGTGAAGGGCTCTTCACTAAGGCTCTCCGCGGTTGCTGTACGTTATGGTGGTCACAGCGACTGTCGACATGGACAGCAGGCGGTTTATTTGGTCAGCGCTTAATTAAAATCCGGTAATAGTTGCCTATTGTTTATTATACAGACAGACCGCAGACACATTTTCGAATGCAGAACTCGTATATATGCACCGTTGGCACGAAATGGAGGGGAAATAAAAAAAAAAGATGAACACGGAAGTAACAGCAAACACAGCTGATAGGAAAGCGTCTAGTTTATATGTTAGTTTGATATGGGATATTCTTTTTTACACCATTTCGAGTTTATGTGCTACACACACCACTAGGTAACGCACAAACTAATTAATAACTGTATATATTGCAGTGAAATATTGGAGTGAAATGCATGCGCTTGAATTATTAATAATTTATATAATTATATGTTGAATTTGCAATAATTATCATAATTCACTTTATATTTGTAAAATTGGGATTATTTCTAATTATCATTCGAATTCTGGCGTTTTGATAATCTATATTGTTATAATTCTTTTTAAAAAGGAAAGACTGAATTAATATTGATTTACAAGGAATAATCGAAGTCACAAGTTGTTTTCAGTAATTTATCTTTTAATTAAAAAAAACACAAAAATAATGCACAACACCATTTACATGGATTCTAGTAATTGAAATTGTGAACGTTGTATGTAATAACGCATACGATCGTCGATGGGCCAACCATATAGATATCGAAATATGAAGTAAACATAGAGACAGAATGAGAGAAATTTGATAAGTTTTATAAATATCGAACTCATGGAGCTAGAGAAGCGACTTGAAGTAGTTTTACAGCAGAAATATCAGAAAGAAACGGAAGAGGATTTAACGAAGGTTTTTTTAAGTTGTTTGTGGGTAGATTATTGAACAGTAAGAAATCTAATGTCAACATTAACACTCAAGAGTGGTACATACAGGTCCACACTCACGAATGTAGTTTTACAGAGCATTATCGCGCGTAGAAAGTGGTAAAGTATTTCTCATGTATGTTAAATGTTCTCAAAAGTGTGTGTTAACTTTAACACGCACTGGTGTTAATTTTAACACTCGCTAGTGTTAATTGTCTGAATCGTCGTAATAAAATGACATACATATATTTAGTGTGATATGTGACCATATGATGGTTTTGGGTGTAAGCATGTAAGGGTGTTTTTAGATAGAAAAAAAGAAATAAATTCAGCTTTTAACTATATTTTATCCATAAATGATATTGCGAATATGCCATTTTACACCTTATCACAAATTGAAGAAGAGCAATCCAGGTATCCTCCATAAATAAGCTATCCGAAAAAAACTTTACTGTTTTGATATATTGTCATATCTAATCGTCACATCTTTCATTTTACAAAATTCACTTAATATAATAAAATAATTATTTTTTAAATTCATATTTCATGGAAACATCTCCTTCATAATGGTGCTTGTCCCTATAGATGCTCTGCTTTATGACCATGAAGTAAGATTATGATCATCTCGCCATATGACTTTTTATTTCTCTTATCGAGAATCTGCTGACGTGCACTAGCAATACTACATAAGTAAGAAAATAACAATTGTCCTCCAAGGAAATGGCGTTGGTGAAGTTTAACAGTTATAGATGTTTATTCATGAAGCAGCACTGCTAGTACTATATAGACCAAAGGTTTATGTTAAATTTGTTCTTTCAAAATTCTTCTCCTCTTCTCTTCGATCCATGTTCTCGTCGACCTTTACTCATCCCTTGATTCAGTACCTCCTTTGCCCCAATTCACTCTTCGAATCGTAGAGTCTGTGAGATTTTATTCATCTACGATTATATTACGTAAAAAAAGGGACGTTGGACATATTGCAGATAATGTAACAATTGGAAGAAATTCATTTATATGTATTTATGCTCAAAACACAGCCAACGTCATAACATACTATTCACCAATTTACTACCAGTATGAACGTATGAGATTTAGTTCACTTCCATGCAGATTATGTTATCAGTTATCGCTCGACAAATGCAGTCTTATCTAATAAGAAGAGGTTTCGTAAGTAAACATTTATGTAAACTAAACTATGAATGTCCGATATCAAAGGTACAAGCCAAAATTGCACTAGTATTTACAATTGAACAACATACTTAGTACATTCCACAAAGAAACTACATATTTTGGTTTATTTCTCGACATAATCTCTGTAAACTTTGAGACATTTATCTCAGCGTGGCACTAGTTTGAATATCCCTTCAAGGTACTGCTGGTTATTAGGGTATTTGGGGATATGGGGCTTTGCGATTCCTTCTGATCTGCGAAGCGGCAAAAATGTCTTTAAGGCTATCATAAAATGAAAATCCCAGTACGCTAAAGTCTAGATTTCGCGGAAGATGTGCCAACCACAGTTTGGTTTGAATTGCGTCATTTTGCAAAAGTTAAACTTCTATGCTGGTCTTTCTCTTCCAATGAGTGCATCCAATTTCTAAAGAGATTTATAGTATCCCACTGTTGATGGCCGTACGCGGCTCGAGAAATTCACGCAGCCGTAGGTCTTCATTGTGCCAGGACACGGTAGGCATGGTCTTCTGGACAAATCGCATGGGTTCTTAATTTTTACGTAACTGTGGAAGCTGATCGTATCATGGAGTATTATCTCTAGGCCTCTCTCTAGGCTCTAGCCTCTAGCCTCTAGGTTGAACTCGTAAACCTAGGTTTCTTCTCTGCTAATGGTGCTTCCAATGAAAGGTTTCCATTCCTAGTGGTAGCGAGCAAAATGTTGAAGTGAAGCATTCAATCGATTGGTTTTCTGTTTGATTTCATAGAAACAGCTCTTGCGAATACCAATCATTTTAGGAATTTCAAGAACATCAACACGATGACCTTCCCTAATCAAACGTTTATTTTGCAGTTGTCGTCCTTTTCTTCTTGGAATCACATACAACCATCTTTTCTTTTTTACTCAACAGCTTCGCCTTGCAGTCTGCGTCGGATTAAATCCTTCGCCTTGCAGAAATCTAATAACCCTGCTGACCTCACATTATACGATTACGCACACCATATTTCTTTATTTAAAAGTTAAATTGAGTCTTGAACAAAACAACGCTCCCGACTACAACTTGTACCTTCAATATCGAACTCCTCTTGTATAGTGGTTAAAAATAACAGCGGTTTATATTTGTTTTGCGATAACAGGGCACTATACAACAAATAGATGAGATAAATCCATTTAAGGCATAGTTCGAGAAATTGACTATGTTTTAATAACCATCCATAAGTATCAGCTGCAAATCTATAATGTTCAGAATAAATTTGCAGAGACTTACGTCTTTATTTTGTTCTTGTTTTATTTAATTCGCAGAAGCACTTTAGCGTTCGCCTTAATTTTAACTTTTAAATTTATTAAACCGGCAGCCGCTTCCTCAAACCAATTCACATAAAACAAAACAATCAACTGGAAATTCGTATTTAAAAGATAAAAGCATTGACAAGACAACGATGAAATAAAGACAAAAGAAAGAAGCCAGTGAAACAAACGCCCGGAACTCGAAACAAAAAGCGATTAAAACTTGAGCAGGTAAAAGAAAAACTCGAGTGCGCCAAACGATGAAAATAACGATGATGACGATATATTTGACGAAACGTAAAACAAATAAAAGAAGAAACAAAGGAAAACCGAGTCGTATAAATCGTAAAATTAATAAAGCACTTTTTTCGGGTAATTGAAGCGTCTCCGCTACAAACAATGGAACAATCTGATTTGCCGAATCGCCTCTGACGATGAAACAAAAGGTACCTGCCTACAAATTTCTACGTTGGAATAGCTGGCGACGGCTGTAATTTTAAAGTTTTCCACGATGCAGTGCTCGTCTGTTCTTGTCACCGGCTTTGTTTCTGGGCTTTTTTCCAATTTTATTATCGTGTTATTCTTTTTCTTTGTGTCGAATTCGTTTTTTTCCTTTGGTACTCCCATAAACAAAAGTATTCACACTGTTTAATGAAAAAGAATGCTGATTTACGAACGATTACTCATCAACGTTTCTTTCCTGCAAATCGCAATGCTTATTGTATAACTAGCCCCGCAAAGATCAACACAATTAGCAAATCGCCTAAAGTGATTGCAAGTTTTCTCACACCCCTAAATTCTGAGTTATATGATGGTTATTGTTTTCACCATTCCAGTGTTTCGTCTTTAGTGAATACATACATGCAGCGATTTGAAAACAATAAAGCATCATGAGGGTCGAAGTCATTTGGTTTACATTGATACCTCAATAAAGAAGAAAATATAAGTTTCACAAATGAATGGAACTCTGAAATTGTGGAATTGATAGGTGTATCATTGAAACTATTTAAAATATTTTCGACTATGGAACACTTCCGGTTAAACCGGATAGGTCCGATACTATAACTACCTATTTCAAAATTTCATTCCATTCGTATTATCATCATTAAAACTTCTAACTAAAGAATTTCGAGAAACTGTTACATGAAACATATTAACATGTAGCAAAGAGAAATGTAGGTATCCAAGTAAAATTACTTGAATACCTACATATTTTAAGAGAGCAATCTGCATTATAAACATTTAGTTCTGGCGGTAAATAGGCAAAATATTAGAATATTACGTTTAATAAAATGTACTTGTTTCTTATATTCACTTAAGGCTGAGAAACGATTATAGATTTTGGAAACTCAAAGCTCACAATCCAACTACGTATCTATCTCGTTCCGCACAATTTATTACTCAGCGGTATCATCAATATTAATTTTATCGTCGTCATTTTCTCAAATTATTACTTAATTGGAATTTAAGTGTTTTTGAACTCTCCTAAATTTTTCACCTCGACACGTCCCCGCCATCGCTCAAAACCATCCGTCCATCCTTTCGACTGTGTACATTAGAATTTCGTCCAACTATATACCACCGCAACGTAATACTCTGAGTAGCGGAAGTTCGGGTGGCCTGCGGTCGTAACTCCGGGCACCCGGAGCCGCACCATCGCGTTTCCAACGAAAAGTTGTTCAGAAAATTCCGACTAATTATCGGGCGTCATTAGGAACTCGTTAGCCGCCGCAGAAATACCACCAGCAGTTCGCCGCACTTTCCGCAACTTTACATCACGCCATCGTCCCTTCTCCCCTCCACCCACCTCCTCAGAACACCCATCCTCGGAGTTGAGGAGGCGACAAATATTTCCTCAACTCAGAGGAATTTTACTTGCCTCTTGTCGTACTTAAGTGAACGAGAATTAATTCCGTCTCTGAGGCTCCGCTTCGATTTGGCTAAAAGGATGCAATTAGGTAATTAAATTAACTCCTATCATCCTTCGTATTGTAATGATTTTGATTTTTATCAGAATAGTATCTACTCTACTGTAACTTATAATATGTTATTAACTGAAAACTTTCAAGTGAAACAATTATTTAGATTGACATATGTTGCCTTTGTGGAATCTTTTTCAGCTAATTTGTCGGAAACACACAACAAACTTTCATTAATCGGTCTTTCGCTTATTTACAGATGCGCCACAACAACTGTTTGTTAAAAATATATGGAAAACCACAATTTGAAAACTTTTTGGTTATTCTTTTGTAAATACTTTTAGGGGGGCGTCGCTTCCACTTTTTACAGGAGTAGACCTAAACTTTTACTTCTGCTTTAAACATAACTCGTTGTGTATTAATTTATAGTTTAATTCTTCACTTTATTTTAGACTAAATTCGTTTCACTAAGTTTTTAAGGCAGGCACAATAAAATTTCAGCTTGTTACAAGAAAAGATTTGTGTTTTACTACACCTGACTAAGATAAGTAACCTACGGAGTTCTAAAGACTTGAACTTCAATATTTTCTTTTGTAAATACGATTATCTCAGAAAGCAATTAAAATATTTGTGGTGAACTATATTATGGATAAACATCATTTTTTTTTAATGTGCTCAATTCCATAGGACTCTTTATTAACTCGAAAACGAATGTCAATTTTCTTACTTCATTTCAACACCTTACATTTAATTACTTGGCGAAGTGAATTTTTCTTTGAAAATGCAACCATCAATTTAGATATCAGCATCTTTTTTTTGTATTAATTGCCAATTATTTTTTTATCATTATTTTTGGAGTTGAGCCTGTAAAAATGATCACAAATAGAAATTATATATACTATGTAAACAAATTGACATTTTCCTAGTTGACATGTTCGAAACACCCTGTATGACACTTGTGATATTTGTTGGTAATTACAGTTCATAAAAATCTCAAAACTGATTTACACAGCTAACGCAAAAAAAGATGTATTCTTGTTTAAATAAAAGTTTTCACCCGACAAAGTTTTCAAGAAAAATATTCTCAAAATTGATATAAGTTTCAGAATGGTCGAATAACCTTGTTGTTTGAGAAGTATTTCATTTTGAAATCTGATACGGATATATACGAATTTATTACATAAACATGTAAACATTTTCAATTTCTTTTCGCTTTCGATTCAACAGGAAATGGTTCCTACTTTTTTTTTACGGAACATTCAGTATTATAGTAACGTTGGCTTCCACGACCAGTCAGTTAAAACTAACGTGTTTTGGGTCTGAATCGTGTCATGTTTAATCGAAAACTCGACGTTTCGCCCACAATTTCAGGAAAGGGAAGGTGGTAGGCAACAGTTAGCACGGTAACTCAGCATGTGAAGCAGAGGCGAAAATCAACTGCCAAACATGAGTGAACACTCAGTATTTTGTTCGAATTTTTGGAAACAGACTAAAAAACTGCTTTCAGCAAAATAAACATTATACAAGAAATTAAAAAAAGTAACCTAATATCGCATAATCAAGGTATATTTGAAAACACCCGCAAAGCATTTATGCAGCATTCTGAAAAAAAATTAATGCATGGGCTGGTCTGTTGGAAACAATATAATAAGGCAATTTTTCATAAGAAATTTAAATTATGACTACTATTTAAATTTATTGAGGAATCACAACAAACCTAGACATCCAAACGAAAGTATTTCGTTCTAACAAGATGGAGATCCGCCACATTTTTTACATAATATTCATGATTACTTCAACGAACTATTTATTGCACGCTGAATTGGAGATAAAGGAGTAATTGAATTGCTAGCCCGTTCTCCAGACCCATTGCTCTAGATTTATCACTAAAAATGTGAGGTGTATAAAAATCTTGAACAATTAAAAGAAGAATCACAAGTTATAAACGGACCACAATTTGAACATATATTTTACAGTCCCAATGTGTTTTGAATCCTGATTTTTCGTTGTTATAAGCAGGTGTTTTATCTGTTGTATCAATAAAAATAAACAAATAGCAAAATTATTCGATTATTCTGGGACTCATATAATTAAACTTGTACTTAGGAGCTATGCAAAGAATCGACAGTGCATGTCTTCCATTCGGAATAATAAAAGTTGATATATACTTTAATCAAGAGTGCCGTGGAATTGAAAACACTTTAAGAAAGTAGATGGTTATCCACTATACTATCCGCCAAAATTTCAAAAAGGCATGTTAATTACTGGAGTCTTTCTTCAAATAAGTAAACAATGAGAATCATGCAGTACTGGCATGTTTTGCCTACCTTATAACGTTATCAAAGTATGTATGTATATCCTCACAATAGAAAAAAGCCTCTATGCGAATATAATAAATAGTACAATAGTCGGTCATTTCTGATAAACCAATGACGACACTTATTTGTACATCCAGCGAAAGGTTGGCTCACTGTTGAAAGAAATAAAAACCGAATAGCCGGATGCGTAATTGACAGCGTGACGTTATTTTGTCACAGTACACTAATTTATTATTTACTCATGCACGGCATTCAAGACGCATCTGATAATGACAATGTTACGAGCACGAGACCGTAAAAAACCACTGTACAGGTGTGGCCGTCCAATCCGCATTCATTCGCGAGAAGTAGCTTTACTGTTAGACGATTATATTATGTGGTAGACGGAAGCAATATTATGCACATCTGGCACCATTTTAGCTTAGATTTATGGAGGTAGATGGCTTTTATAGAAAAACTCGTGCAATTAAAAAAAGGAATTCCTCAATTTAGAAGGTCTCTTTTACGATGCTGTTGAATAATTATTGCCATAAATGAAATGCAATAGAAGCCGCTTACTGTAATTATCTTGGGAAAGGGAAAGTATTGTTTAAGATGCAGTTTGTTAGTTTCTCATTTACTCATACTGCATGTTTAATGATATTTTTTTACTTGCTCATATGATTAATCGAATTGTAAAGCTTAGATTAAGGGGTTGACTGCTTTTTTGTAATCTGCAAAATGCTTCAGAAGAAAAATGAATAAACTACTGTGATCGAAGCGATAACAACGTGGCAAAATTGCTCCTAATAAATGTTGATTACAACAAAATTTGGCAAAAATTATGAAAAATACCCGTTTCATATTGTTTCTTAATGGATATGTAACATATCGTCATAGCCTCCTTCCGAGTTTCTATCGGAGCAAATTTAAAGTTAAGCATATAATTTATTCAATCTATAACAAACAAATTTTTGATCGAATTACCAGCGTAGAACTCCGAGAATTTTGCCAAGCATACAGGACTTTTTGACTGAAGGCATACATATGCCATTTTAACTAAGTCGAAGCTCGCTCATTGTTCAAATATTAAACGTTCGCGAATAGAAGAACGCCTTAAATTAACGTGACGATGTCGATTCCCTAGTACTAAAGCAAACATAATTATCTATTTCCACTGTTTACAATTTAACAAAGGGTCTGACGAAATTGTCGAATCTTTCTGACGACGTCTTTCTAGCGCTCTAAGATTTTCGGTTGGTATTTTAATTGACATTCCCTGAATATCTATTTTTAGGCTTTGCGTTTGGTTCTTTTCTTTTTCTATGTCTTTACTAGACGAGATTGGTGTTCTATTGTATGTCGGAATATTATTTCAAGTCTAAATTATAGTATTAATAAATGTCTGAAAATATAGTTGGAGTATTTTAAACAATATTAGTACTCTGTATTAACACCGTCCATGTAAAGATTTTTAATTATCATACCTATGCTACAGAAACGAATCGTCTGGTTATTTGTTTAGGTAGTCTAGTATTGATTCAAGATACGACTAGTGATGAAAAATAGGAGTACCTACACCTAAAAAGTAATCCAAAACAAATAGTCGCATACCTGTATGTATTTTTAAATAATTACCACCAACCTTCGCATTTGTCCCACGCCAAAAATGCTTATTTTATACAGTAATCGATTCGATTTATTTATTTACTAAATTCGTTCAAGTAAAATATAACGGAAACAATAAGATAATACGATAAGGACAACATCGCCTCAAATAAATTTCTTATTGCCCAATTAGACTTAGCGCACCCTAACGCATTAGGACTCTACAAGTTATGAGTCGATTACCGAACGAACTCAGAAAGAGGGAAACAAACCAGTGAAGGAAATTCTGCGGCTAAAGGAGGAGGTGAAAGAAGGCAACGAAACCTACGCACCATCAGGCACATCTGCAAATATATCACGTTGACACGTCACGTTTAGCAACTTGCCGCAGAAAATCTGTCTTGGTGGTTGTATACAGCAAAGAGAAATGTTTTGGATTGAAAGTCTCGTATAATTGATAAATAATATTGACCGCCTTTCTCCGAGATTTTGTTCTTATTTTTTTGTGATGTTTTTCTTTTACGCGAAAGTGACCGAATTTTTTGATATAGGCTAGGTTTTAGTAATTCGTCGAAATATAACGAAAATAGTTTGATAATTGCATACTGTAACCTTTTTCCACGTTTCCATATCACCTATTTGTATATCGAGTCGCACAGAATTAATGCAATGCTTTATCGAGTTTTTCAAACGGCACGTCTAATTTTGTTTATTTCGCCAGTTCAAAAGCTAGTTCTGTTTCACCTTGATGAAAATGTACTGAACATCGACTTGATTGTTGAAGTATTCCTCTTAAAAGAATTTGTTTTATTTGTTTTGATACTGATCATTGTGCTACCGTCAACCGCGATGAAGTCAATCAAAAAATTGCAATTTTTCGGATAATTTCAATGCAAGAATATATAGAAGTATAACTTTGTTAATGATTAGGCTCCCGATTGGCTACTCAATCAGGGTTGTGGAATAAGCATTTCTTTTTTAAATTCTTGTTTAAAAGGTGATCGACTTCAATCCGAGCTCAGGGTGAAATCGATCACCCATGCTAAAATTGATAATTCTCATTTTGCAACGATTTAGAGCTAAGTCAATCAATCAGACAAAAAAAAATATTCAAAAATTATTACATTTGCGGCAACATTTTCCCAAAAGAAATGCATATTAACAAAAACGAAAAATTTATTTTTTGACCGCCCTTACTCAAGCAGAAATTTTCAAAATTCGCGAACAATTAAGCCGGCAGTTTCAGCAATAAAGATCAAATTTGCACAGTGTACAAGAAATTACTGAATGTGTCCCTTATTACCTAAATTGCCAACCTAATAGTAATTATAAATCATGCCTCGTGGTCGCTCGTTACTGTGTTTATGTATATATTCCTGTTCCTGAAGAAGAAACCATTCACGATTTGACTTGAATTCATTAATTGACCAAAAATGTTCGAGCCGGCTATTTACATTTACACATATGGCAAAGCAATTTGTTTTGTTGGTTAGTTGAAGATGGCAACGGTCCAGACAGCATCTACCCTAATCGCGTTTTGTGCAGATAAGGATTATCTGCATATCGATTTTGCCTTCGTGATTAAATATAGGATTTGCCGAATTATATTGATATTGTTGGGAAGTTCTGCTTCAACTTTTCTAATATTTACTACACTTATATTATGTGTAAGCACTACTACATTTCTGTTATTATACATGCAATGAAGTTAGTTGTATGTATATAACTTAGTACATTTTACTGGATGGACTAAGTGTAACAGCTACAGTATTTTGATTAACATCATCAAAAATACAAATTAATATTATACACTAGTTTCACGTCCCGTAACACAAACGAAACTCTAGCGCAACAAAATTAAAACGGAAAGCAGATACGTATGGCCAGGGAATTAATTTCCGAACAAAATGAGGTGAGGCGAGCAAGGGACATCTTTTGCGCGCCTTACCTCGTTTCTTTCGGGAATTAATTCCCTGACTCTAACTCAGATATATGCTTTTAAGAACAGATTGATTATGAATCGCGACAAAACGGTGTTTGTGCACTGCAATCAGCGACGACCGGCCTTTCCTCAGTTTGTTAGTCTCGGCTTTAGCTTTTCAAACAGTGTCAAACTGCTTGGAATAGACATTGATCATAACCTGTCTTTCGATGATCAAATCAATAATATCTGCAAAAGACTAAACTCAACCTATTACGTAATTGGGTACAACATTCCAATATGGGGCCGTGCTGATTACCAACACGTGCTGATTTGTCAAAAAAGAATTCTTAGGTTGATTTTTGCATGTCCTACAGCGAATCATGTAGGTCCTTGTTCATCGAAAAGAATGTATTGACCGTTGATTGTTTATACATATACCGCGCAGTGGTGTACGTCAGGAGCAGTCTGGACCAGTGCAAAATGCCTCCGTATAGATACAACACCCGCAGGGCAACCGCATAAAACATCTCTATTTGAAAAATCGCCTTTATATTCATTTGCAAAGATGTATTCTGCACTATAAGTAACTTTGAAAAAAATTGCTGCTTCAAGAGCACAGTAAAAAAAGTATTTAATCTCTAAATGCTACTACACCTACCAGGAATATTTTACTGACGACTCCGCTGGGCATTCTTAATTGCTTTCTTGTTCTAAATGTGATTTGGTATAGTGTTGTCCGTTTAGTTGATTTTATCTTATTTTTAATGAAATTTGACGTTGTCAACACTTTTTGCGAAAGACAATAAAAAAGCATTACATTACATTATAGAATTGATCTTCGGTTCCTGTATATCGTACAGTTTCTAATCTACTTTTTTGAGTGTAGTCATGCTAACTTGTTTGTTTAGTTGTAATATCACGAAAATTTTATTTTCAGTGCAGCATTCTTGAAAACGTAAACGACCTTTTGTTCACAAAACCTCAAATCAACACAGCAGGACCAGGAAAGTACAGCTACATAACATTATCGTGGAAGACAAAAATCTACGCTTTGTTTTCTAGTTACATATTAAGCAATATCAAACAACACGGTTGAACATAATAAGCAATCTCCGTTGTATCCGTCATTTGACGTACATAATATGTTTAAAACGATAGAACAATGGGTGACGTAAGTGGTTGTAATATAATCGCGCATGTTCTGACACAATTTTCTCGCGAACAATACCCCACATTCACGAACAATTAATTACATTATTCCTACGTACATATGTATGTATATTAGGCACTCAACTACATGCTACATACATACGAACACATGTACCATAAAAGCATCCGATCCGTGGAAAAAGGACCAAGAAGAATCTTCATTGTTATATTCAGGAATATTAGGCGTGGGTGTATTACGACATAGAGCGTTGCGCTCAAAAATATGTGCATTATTTATCCCCAGCGTACGGTATGTCGGAGGTATTACAGTTACTTATACATCTACAAAGCCAACTTATTCAATAATGTAACTATATTTATGAATAAAGTAGTGAAAAAGGAAGCAAACGTTATTGTTCGTGTGAAGCACCAATTTCGAAATTTGAATACAATATTTTATGTATAAAACTAGGGCTTCACTGTTCGAAACGTACTCAAGAAAACAGAACATTTAAAATTTACATAATATGTTAATGCGGAAGAAAATGTTTTCTTGTGATAAAAAACGAAGATAATTAATCTATTTTGCCATACTTGTAATTGCGAACTTAATCGTATAATAAGCCATAACAGGTTGGTAATGTTATATCATTTGAAGAAGCGTCTTAATCACACCAAAATTGTGATAAATATTTTTTTTTTGTCAAATATGTCATATTTGAAAAAGAATTTGAGCATTGAGGATTATTTTTGGAAATAATTCATTAAACGGTTTTCTTAAAATTACCTTCTATAGGAGGAATGAATTGGGGCAGGCCTATATATCGACCTGTCTAGAAAATGATGATCTTAACTATTGTCTGCAGGGCAGCCACGTTGTAGCCAGTTACGTAGTTACAGCTCTAAAGTATGTGAACATTGTAGAACAACTATTCCCAAGATCCCAAGACACGCGCTTATTTAAATTCTGCTCTTCAAATATGGACCAACGATTCGATCAAAGAAAATTCCGCGCCATACTTCATCTCTCTCCCTTTTCATCTCCAAGTTCAAATATATGCAGCAGCTCTGGCTTGAAAGGATTAAGTTTTGATATCTTGAAAATCTTTTGTAATAAACTGAACCAGTTTCAGTGAATTTATTAATTAATTTTCGCAGTGCCGCCTTCGAGAAAGCCGTAATAGGCATCTTTACGTGGAAAATATCAGTTGTGTATCGCAGTAAATAAGCACGCTCCCTTTTCCTTAACGTTTTCAAAAATGCTGATACGAAAAAAAATGCTGAATGCATGAAGCAATAAACGAACCGAATGGATCGTACTTTGATAAAAAATTACTTTTCTTCATAAAATTACCAATAAATATTTTTCTTCTATTGTCAACACCATTTTGATTATCAAACTAACATGATCATTCAGAAAAACTCTATCACGTTGATATATTGTGAGTAGAAGCAGGTACTTTATCTAAAATGGATATAGTTTTTGCTTAACTGCAAATACCTCTTTTATCTTATAAAATCATAAGCAAACTAAAAATATATTTCAAGTCAAGCAGGACTTATTTCCCAAATATTAAATTGCATCTCAACAAATTTTTGTTCAACGTACCTAGTATTAATTCCATCCGCGGACGCATGTATTTAAGGTATGTATAACTCCGTATCTACTATTACTTACACTTTTCAGCGCTTTCGTTTCCGAGAAGCGACAGAGACTTGTGTGCGGGAAATAATTTCAAGAGATTACGCAGATGTTTTAGGGGGAAGTAGTAAGTAAGCAAGAGAAAGTTCTTCACGGCAGGTGGTGTTACAACTTCTGTCTGTTGTGGATTTTTTTTTCCGGAGCTTGCGCGTTTTTATATAGGGGGTGGATTTTATTATATTTAGGGAGAAAACGTGCACTTTTTCTACGTCATGCGGCAGAAGGGTGAGCTATCACGAAACCGTATCGTGACGATGCACGCACACATGCAAGATTATCACTATAATGGGATGAAATCCTAGGATGTACATACGAAAAAATAAAAGCGGAAATTGAAAAATTTTCTTGTATATGTATGAATATGGGAACCGCTTTGTTTCCGCATTCGTAATTTGTCTTAACGGACTTAGTTTGCTATCCCAACCGTTTTCTTGCATCCTATTACGCAAACTGAAATCACATTAGTACTATTTTTAATCTCATCAGGATTCAGGGAATTTTTCCCTAAATCCTAATCGTTCTTCTTTTTCTGTGTTCTCTTTCTGTATGTTGCAGAAACATACACGCAAAGAGGACGGCATAACATGAGGAATTTGCTTGTTTCTCGAACCCTGCTGACAAACTGAAGCATGTTTTGCAAAAAAAGAATGGTTACTATATGACTACTTACTGTAGATGAAGGGAGACAGGTTGTCTACAAAGGAAGAAATCTTGACCAGAATTACGCATTTAAAAATAATGCGCGTGCCCGTAGCTAGGCAATATTGCCGTCTTGCTTTATTATAAATTTATCTTGATATTAATTTCTTTGAAACGATCAAAATTGGACAATTGTATTTTTTGTGGTGACTTTTTAAAGTTTGTCACTTCTTGAGTATAAACTGTGTGTGTAAAGTGTTCCATTGTTTTGTTACTGTCGTTCCTCCCCGCACTGGTTCAAGCGCAGTTAATTCCCCAACTGCGAGTGTACCGGACCCACTAATCGAATTTATTCCTAGTGGGCTTCAACACACAGCGCCTCATTCTGCCCAGTTAGACGTAGGTCCTTTTACCAGTTGGCTACCATCACTTGTTACTTATATATGATATGTTTATTAGCAATTTATTCAATAATCATTACCTAAATTTGAAATTAAATGTACG
This sequence comes from Oryctes borbonicus, assembly GCA_902654985.2. Lineage (NCBI taxonomy): Eukaryota > Metazoa > Arthropoda > Insecta > Coleoptera > Scarabaeidae > Oryctes > Oryctes borbonicus. The sequence continues at coordinate 10,175,811 of LR736867.1, forward strand.
AAGGATTGATGCTGGTGACAACGGCTGCTATATTCAAATCACAGAATTGCGACAGGACATATATACGACTGTTAAAATTTGATTCTTGTGTGTCTTCCATGTCATTTGCGATGTGATCTACAGCATTGCATACATCGTTAAAAGTATTAAACGTTAAATTAGCGTATACCACCTTTTCCTGCTATTGATAATAGAGAAAATTAAATTAAACTAATTCATTAAATTAACTAAACTAAAATATCTAAATTTTGCTAAAAGATTTCCAAATGACAACTAAAGCAATCAACGAAAATTTAGCAAGGTTGCATTGGTTTTTTTATACCGTCTGCCCACCGTCGTCCTGTGGATTAAAATATTGGGTAGCCGACTGTAAATGGAAGGGATTAAACCCACGTCTACGCGGTAGCAGCTATAGAAGAGTTGCACAAGTGCATATGTTTGACAATGTATTTGTTTACTTAAATGATTTAGATCAATGGTAAAGTTCTCCGCTGAATCGAAACACTTCTTAGATGTGTGTTAATACATTGCTGCAGACATTGAAATGTGCATTGATAATATAAATTTGAACGTTATATCAAATAAACATTTGAAAAACAATAAAATAAATGATTATGAATTCTAAAAATTTACAATAACAAATTCTTAAGAAGTAGATGATTCCATAAAAATAAAATTTAAAAATTTAAATTTAAAAAAATAAAAAAAAAACTTAACAACAATAAAACCATGGAACGTGAGTAAATATAAATATTAAACAAAAAGGTTTTATCAAATGCTCGAATAAGCGTCCCTCTTGAAATGAACTGTAACCCAACCGATTGTAGAGGTTTTGACAGATATTTAGTAACCTTTCCGGGGTTGATTTCAAGAATTATGAACGCAGCTTTAATTACTTCCGCGGAATTACCACCACAATTCTGCTTTACCACAGATAGTTTTTGCTCGGGTATACAGTAATCCGTAATATTACACTCGGAAAGGTTTCTATGAGAAATCGTGGATTCTTGTTCTCAACGTGATGTGGCAAAATAATTTCAATTCTGACATACCTTGTCTTATCCCGACTGCAAAACATATTAACAGGTATTTACTCTTGTTATCTTTGTATCCTGAAACATGGGAAATATACGGAACTAAAAGAAAAGGTTCTTGTCTGTAACACAAAACGGAAACATGTGTAATCGAGATTTTACAATCACGAATACAATGTTTTGTTTAACTGTGCTGTTTCAGAAACGTGCAGTGTTTTCGTTATTCTTCCTCCAAGTCAATTTTCGAGGAATTTCTTGTTGTGGCACAACATCATTAATTGGAATTGGCGATCACTTTTTTCAGTTGCACATATTTGGAAATCACTTCATATTTTAAAAGTGTTTTCATCTAAATATCTCGCATGTAATAACTCTTTCTCGAATGAAGAACGTGGTATCTCAATTCGTGTAGTAGCCATTGGTTTCTTGCATGATGGATAACGTTTAATAGTCTTTTGCAATCCATGCACTCCAGATGAGATTTATTAAGGAATGTGTTAGGGGAGAGCGAGCACCGTGGTATTTCGTACCCAATTAAACTGCGAAGGTATACTGGAACATTGCTATCGCACTCGTAGGCGTTAAAAACCTGGGTCCTTCTAGAGAATTCAATGTGTCGCATAAGAAATGTATTTGCCCTACAATGGTTACGATGTGCTTATGCATTAGGTAAAGATGAAGCAAGCCATACACTCCCTCTCTGTTCTAACAAACTGAAACATCTAAGTCGTTTCTCTTGTTCCTTAATTGGGCTCATCTTAAAGACGAACAGGCAACCGGTGTGAACAGTGATCGGATGAAGTGGGAATCACAAAATGCAGAATTATTGAGAATAGTATGAGACTAACGGGAAATTATGAATATGTAATTCCCATGTCGGTTTAAACTGGGATCCATGCAAGGCATTATGAATTGTGAAATCGCCCAATCAAGACTGGCGTGGTTTAATGAAACGAAGCAATTGTGAAACCTGGGTAGCACATGATAATATTTTAGTAAGTAAATGTTTCACTTTTATGGAAGAAGCTTTCGTCCAAAAATTGGAGCATATGAAAGGAAAACTGAAATATCACTGTTGTAAATATCCCAAAGGTGGCATTCAGTCAGTAAAATACTTTCACATAGATTGTAGCACAACATGCGATTACTCTAATGGTTAGGTAATAGAAATTCATCACTAGATGCATTTGCAAGCAAATTCCATGTCTCAGTGTTGAGCCTACTAAAGAATGATACATTGAGACTAACTAAACCGGGGATAACAGACGTTTTAAATTTCTAAATAGGTAACAAAGTAAGTTATAATTAGTAACCAAACCACCTTCAACTCAAATGTTGATTTATAACTAAACCCATAAATTGAACAGTATCTGTTATTAGTGAAGGTTTGATCACCATTTGAATACTACCACTATTATATTAAAGCTGCTTATGCTTTTACACAGGTACATTTTTAGGTTCTTCCATATGTAAACAGACAAATTTAACTTCAGAGCTAACACGAAGTTTGAGCGTTAGAGAAGCCTATAACTCTTTCCAGTTTTTCCCCGTGCAATTTTGTTTTACGTGTGCGAGGAAGGAACTCTCGGAACTATTGTGGTTTTCCCACCTATTTCGCATATGCTATATGTTTTTCTTTCGGATTATATGCACTCCGTTGTCGAGCAGAAGAAATTGAATTGACTGCGAGGGTCATTTATTTCGCGCGCCAGGAAAAATCTCCATACCTTCCAGACGTAGTGTTTCCGTCTCGCTACGTTCCGTGCCGTAATATAATAGAAAATGACGGCAGGCGAGCGAGGGTGCGTGTAGTAATGCACAACGCCAAAATCTTATTGGATCACGGAAGCGGAATCCAATATAAACACCGTAGTAATCTCTATATAGGTAGCAGCTAAATAAATTGACAAATTGTGTGTGTCGATGCGATTTTGTTTTCGGCGTGCGTGGATACGTATAGAAAGAAAAGTGGTTTAAGGCGAGTTTTATGGATGTTCTCGAGGGGAGGTAGTAAAATATTAAAGTGCGCCGGGAATTGTAAGCGTTTGGTTTAAGAAACTAACTTAAAAACATTCACAAAATGTAGCGGAAATTCGATAATATCGAAGGGTACAGGCAGTTCCAAATTTTCGGACCAGTACGGAGATCTCGCTTGTTATAGGGGTGGCCATAAGTTTAAATGCGACGAAGTTAGTAAATTTAATAAATAAATTAATGGCAAATAATCAAACAAAGGGATTTTATTCTTTTGAAAGCCTACTGAGTTATATAGATAAAAACGAAAATTTCGTGATTTCGATATTAGCTTACGCATATTACCTCGGAAGAATTCTAACATTTTTATTTATTTTTTGTTCCATTGCTTCAGAAATGCCAGACCATCAAGTTTGTATGTATAATAATGGTATACCACACATAGCTAATTAAAGGAGTAACTGGAGAGATATTCATTTAATTAGCATTTTCTAATCCACAATACATAATAATCATTGAAACATCTGATAAAAGTTTATTTTTTGCGTTTCTAATCTAATAAGTAAGCCATGAAACTTGACATAAATCATCTCTTCTTATATTTTCCCAATACTTACTAGTTATTTATTTATTCATTCGGTTATCTTGTTGTTTATAATTGTTGTTCTTATTAGAAACACATTTACTAACAATTGAAAAATGAAATGAATGAAAATGAATGTTTTTACTAACTAGGAGTGCGTTGAAAGTTTTTTTGCAGAATTGGAGTAAGAGAAACATGTAACATTTAATAAGAATGAGAGCCCGAAATTTTAGCATATGAGGTTGCAAAGTCTATCTAACAGTTTTAACATATACCGCGGTACCCAGGTCTCTACGTGAATGTTGAAAGAGAAGAATATAAGCGTGGCATGAGCCTTCCGCCCGTGTTCTCCGTTTCATATATGTATTTACGTATCGGCTTGAACGGTACGGTATGCTTTCTTTGTCTACGTTTTTGTAAAGTAATTATTCTTAGATCGGTGTTATTGAGTTAACTGAACTCCTTGACAATTGTTGTTTAATATTATGATCTTTCGGTGAATAAAGGACATCGGATGTTGATCCTCGCGATCCAGTGCCGGAAGGATAGTTAGTAGAGAGGGATATTTAAGTTATAAATTTAAGCAGTAATAGCAATTAGGGCACGTATTAGGTAATCTGTTGCAAGCATAGAACTGTAGTAATCGTAAAGAAGGCCCGCAATAAATAATTTACTGCTGGAGTAGAAGTGTATTGTATGTGTTAAATATAGTCTGCGAAGTTGAATTTAGAGAATGCCTTACCAGAACATTCGTCTAAGAGATACGTGAACTTCAAGCAGCGGGTTCAATACAAAGGGCGCTACTAGGTGATATTTGGCGCTATCGATTCAAAAAGTGACACAATCATTAAGTTATTGAACGCAATTGAATGTCTTCTATTTCTTAAAGTTTCAAAATTTACTGAGGTGCATAGTGGATATATACTGCAATGTTATAAATTGCAACACCGAACGTAGTCATTAGCGCCACATAGCACGTGTTTTGCAACTACCGATGCCCACTTGTTCTACGCCAAAATCCCTCTGACTTCTTTCTCTATTTTCAACCTCTTTTACAGCCTCTGTTGCGGAAGTATTAGAAGATCAAGTTTTGTGGAACGAATAAATAACTTATCTTCTGTCCATTTTTTTTCATATCCTGAATCCTAAATTTTAAGAAAATATCTTCGTACGACAGTTTACAATATAAATTCAGTTGTATGTCTTTCATAATACTGTAAATTAAATATCTTTCGTAAAGATGTAGTTCACGTCCTTTGGTAAAATTTAATATTGTATAATTGTTGGTAATGTAAAATATCTAAAATCGTAGCGTTCATCTTTCAATGGAGTATTTGCACGGTATGAATTAATCTGGAGAAAGTTACTTGAAATTTAATATGAAATTATATTTGGAGAGGTAAATCGTAATTGGTTGTGATCAAACGATCAACAAGAAGTCAAAGATTGCCTACAATTTGTTAGTTTAGTTGGAACTGCTTTTATCTTATGAGGTGTTTGGCTATTTGTAAGTGTCTTGTGAATTTAAGTTTCTAGTGCATAAATTCTGCTTTAAATACGAAGTGAGAGTCATGTTGGATAATTTAAAAGAACGCATAATCACACAGTTTATATTGAACGGTCACAATTAGTTTCCTATTTTCAAATTACTTCTTAGAAAACTATTTGGTATTTATTTTTATTTAAACTGCTGAAGAAGTGTCTAGGGACACTCCCCGGACCTATAGACCGCAAAATAAATTAATTAATATAATAAAATATAAGCGCGGTGCTCCCACTCGTATATCTACGCACAACAATGAATCCGATTCTGCCGCGCCGCCGACAAACATTATTTTGTATGTAGCATAGTGTCGGTAGCTGAAGTAGCGTGGGTTTACTACATTTCGTGCTTTTGGCGAACAATATCAGTTGCTAGAAATTGCAGTATCATGTTGCCTGGTATCGCTCCGTGCATTGAACACAGCCAAACGAATATCTACCAAGGGGCGGTAAGCTGTAAAGGTCCTAACAGGTGTTCTAAAATCTCCAACTATTGCTCTAATGGGCCATAAGCGCTACATTGCTGTAATACAAAAAGAAAACACGAAACAGTCTAATGAGAAAATAGAAGAAACAAACATTCATGGTGTTCTACTGTTTCCGAAAATTTGGAATAAAAGATAAATATTTCCATTCGATACATATGAAAAAATATATAATTTATTTTTGAATTCTTCCAAAATTGTGAAGGATATTAGTTAAAATCGTATTAAAAATTCTCATTTTTAAAACAGTAAAACTGAACAGCTTGGTCTTGCTGTTGAAGATGATAGCTTAACTATCGAAACGTATGTTCAGTATTAGCGAAATGTGAGTGATTTCTGTATTGCTGTTAGATAGTATTGCAGAATTTGAAATTGCAATACTTCTAAAAGCAACGGTAAATAGGATTTATTATTTTGATTACGTAAAATTATTACTTTACTCAATACCGAACCTACCCTGTTCTCGCAATATTAATTAGAATATTCTCCCGTTCGAAAACTGAAACTTCAGATATTATAGAACGCTGAGGCGGCAGAGAAAGCGATTTTAATGAAAATACCAACCAAATCTGTACGCAGATGTCAGAAAATTCAACTCCGAAACTCCGAGAAACTTTCCATCACGGCGTGTCGTCGTCATCGGTAAAAGAGGATTTTCACCTGAATCACGTTTCCTCGAGTGGCTCTAATAAGGGATTCCTTCCCTCCGGAGCGACGTATATTTTCTCGTTTCCGTTTTAAATTCATTTTTTCTTGGTCCTTCACCGGAGCAATTTTTTTTTCTTATATAATGCCGAGTTATTCGGATGAGAATTTTTCCATGTGTGAAACAGTGAATATAAAGGTTTTGTTTACAGTCGCGGAAGGCGGTATTAATGTAAGAGGGAAAAAGAAAAGAATGTTCCATAGCTAGGGGAAAAGATGAAGTAAAGGATTTCGCGAGAGAAGAAAGCTTTGCCGTTTGTTATTGTATGACGTTAAAGCGGATAAAATATTTGGGAATCTTTTGTTTTTTCTTGGTAAGGTATTAATTTAATTTTGTCTTTCGATGCGAAAATATTATTTCTCCGTTAGAACAAGCAATAATTTGAAATCTTTATTTACTGTATATATTCGAAATTTTCTTTATCATTTCTCATAAAATGACTGTTTCCTTCGGTACGACATTTTCAAGAAACTAATTACTCGTATATCTGGGAAAAACATGCTACATGCTAATGAATTAAATAAACAAATAATTATCATAGACCTTCTATGATAATAACTTCTATAATCTGTATTTGCGCCTTAAAGGCTGTATGCTATCATTTATCATTTATAAATGATTTATCTGTAATACTAAATTTTAATACTAAAATCGTAATACTAATTAGCTGTTGTCGTGATTTTCCAGAGAAATCAAATACAGGATCAAGAGTTTCTATGAGATCGCAAAGATAATGTAATCAACTAATAAATTCACATAAATAGGACCTTTTATTTACAGAATATATTTTATGCAAATTATAAAAATGTAAAAGATTTGCAATTATAAATAACACAAGTATCACGTCGTATTAACTTTAAAGTTAAACACCTTCGTATAAGGAACTTAAATTTTGTCCAGAAACCATTCATTACACAGCAGCTTGGTCATCTCAACATAAAACATAACATACGTAACATAAAACAACGTAACATAAAACGGAATTACTGGATATTGTATGTTTTGGAAATGCTAGCAAAATACTGCCAATAGTTATCACTCTGTGTATTATATAGCTCCTCGGTTTCGTCTCGTGTCGGCACTCGGCAAGAGTCTCGACCTTGACATTAGAAAATCAACATTAGTCGTGTTCCATTGCTTGAACGTTTACGTAAATCTTAAATTAATATTTATTTAATACTAGCTACATGTGTTCACTAAATCTCCTATTACTACTATTCGAATTTTCATAGTCGCAATTAGAAATGTATTCCCTAGAGTAGCTAGCTACCAGCGTCATCGCCGTATAGCGTTTTACTCCGAATATTGGCAAATTAAAGTCGCAATGAAATTAATACCAAGCCGTAAATGTTAAATCTCTGAAACAAAAGTTTTGATATTCTACGTATTAAAAAAAGATATTTCTATAAAAGTGCGGAATAACTGTTGTAATAAGATTCTTTCCCAAATTTTCTGATGTGAAATTTGTTAATTTTAATGTAAGTACAGTACAGTAGGCGGGAAAAGTAAGTATTTGTAAATAATATTTTCTCTCGGGAGTGGAGATTAAACAGGCAAAGCTTTGCGCGCATCCTTCGGTCATACGGTTGAAGATGAGGGTCGACGCATCCTCCAGTTGTCCTGGATTAATTAATTAAATTTCTGTGGTGCGGAATGTGCCGATACTTTAGTGTTGTTTGCCATACTACCCCACAGTCCTTGCTATCATTAGTGAACTTATTTTCTGTACATTTTCTTAATATTCTAAATCCACGGCTAATGTGCAATAATTTAAATCTTAACATCATAAATTAAATTGCAATTAATTACTCTTTCTACTTAAGGTTGTTGTGCCCATTGGTAAAATTTATGGTCTGCAGTTGTTGGTTGTGTTGAATGTCATCCCCCACTTGCATTTCTACTTTGAATTTCTTTGAATTTTTGAATTTTGTATTTCGAAAGGTATATATTATCTAAATTTGCCGTAATTTAACAATCCCCGTCACGATTAAAAAAAAGAATGGGGTTAATCAATTTGCCAGAATTTGCCAGAGTTTTTGAAGAGGATTTGTGATCCTCTACTTGAGCTTTCGCAAAATGACACAAATATTCAATTGGATGTAGCCCTGGAGATTAAGCAGATTAATCCAGAGGACGGAATTCATTTTCGTGAATCCACCCCTTGGTTTTTTAAACTGTTAACAGAAAAAGTTGTCTTGTTGGAAAAAAAATATTTTCTAGTTCCTTTTCTAAGTTCCTGTGACAGACGAGTGCTTTCTATAAACGTTTGGCTATTCATGCGGCCTTGCGGTGGCATAACCATATCATAACGCATAATGAATTCCTTATTAACTCTGCAACGTACAACGCTTCCTGGAGTACCAAACAGCTGAAAAGGAAACCATGGATGTACTCTATTTATTGAAAGCAACGGTTATTCTTTAAAATTAGCATTTTCGTGACAACATTCCGACAACATCGAAATTCAACAGATGCCGTTTTATTATGCGACGCTGTACATATATCACCCCTCAGTGACCCCTTATTCCGTCAGTAAACTATAGCACAACAATTTTCTTCTTCAGCATTCTTGTTTTTGTTTTCAATAAATAAATATGTTATGTTTGGTACAGGTATAATAGGTGCATACTTTCTTTGTTGCACATTTTACTTTTCATCATCAATAAAACGTCGACTTGAAAGAAGGCTCTAATTCAATATATTTCTTCAAACTGTCGTTTTACCTTTCAAGAGTTCAGTGTAGCGGTGTCTAAAAGCGAAGAAAAATTTAAACTTATATTGTGCAGATATTAGAGCAGACTAAGATCAGAACTCGATTCACCGACAACCACCTCCGCACATGGCGATTTACTTTCAAAACTTTTTTAATATCATTGTCGAGGAATCTGAAATTTTCAACTAAAGTGCCCCAAACGAAAACTTTCAGATTTCTTTCATCGTTTAATATCACTTTTACGCTTTGTTGTAGCTATAGTCGTGCAACCTAATATTATCGTAGCAACTTTCACCGAAAACGCACCCCCAAACATTACCGGAAAGACGAAGATACGCGTATTGAAAATTTGCATTTGAAATGTTATTATGACCCGTGGGAAATTCGCCGTCGGCACTCGATTAAATATTAACACGTCATTGCAAATGCGCCGCAAATAACAACGGAAACAATGCGACCCTAATTAAATGCCCCACGGTCATTGCTAACTGCGTTGTATGTCAACTACAATACGCAGAAATTATTAGGCGTAAGTATGAGTAAAGCACTCATGTGTGTGGACAGCAACGAGACCTAATATTAGTAGCGGTTATAATAGTAACTTACACAATGAATGGCGTACATTGTAAGATCTACTTGGTAATTTGAAAATGGATTTTGCAATGCACCAGTGCATTTATGTGCAACCTGCCGTCGTAACCAACCATATGTGCAACCTGCCGTCGTATATTACACCTACCCTTGTTCGTCCTTTGTGTAAGTAAGATCATCAATGTGTAAAAATTAACTTGAGCTCATAGTTTACATCTGGTTACTATTACTTCAGTATTAACGTAAGTATTACGTTGTGCTGCCTTCTTTTTCGTGTGAATTGATTATTATTACTTCACATGATTCATAAGGTCACTGCTACAGTGACACCTAAGCAATAATTATGAAGGATACATTTTTAAAGTTTTTACAAAAACAATAAACCCGTTTGTAAAAAAGGTTTATTTTTGGTATGTTATGTAACTCTAGTGAAATCTCGCCAAATTCAAAAGATTTCTAGTGCCCAATAAGGACCCTATACGTGCTAAGCATGGTGTTAAACATAATTTCAAGGTATCTTAACCTTTTACGACTCGCATTTAATGTTTTGTTTACAATACGGTTTCCAGAACCTTTGGAATAAGAAAAAAATTATATACATGAAATTGATCGTATGGGCTCACGTATGACAAGATCTCTGTTCCTAAGCCCTTCATAAGAACTCATTCATATCTTATACATTATTTCCATCACGATGTACATCTATAATACTTTCGTATCTGTTGGCTGAACATGTTAATCAAGACATATTCGGACTAATTCACGCTAGAATACCTCCTGTCTAGCAGCTAACAGACGCATACAAGTATCTGGCGTATAAAAAAAAACTGAGACTAAACTTAACAACACGATTCGAGATGCCTCGAGGCTAGCGGCGGCATTCGCTCGATTAGCTCCGACAGTTGTAGATATGAGCGATGCGCACGGAACCGAGTTATAACATGAGATGCGTCGTAAACACCGAAAGAAGAAGTCAAAGATTAAAAGCGCCACGTCGTGGTAACCTCACACTGGCCATTATCTTAATATAATGTTATAATTAGTGGTTGCGGTTGAATGAGTGTCCTCTACCAGGCCACCTGTCCGTAACATCGCTACTGATGACGGAGACTCGAGGCCGCTTATTAAAATATTTACACTACGTACAAATATGTACTCTGTGTCTCTGCTGTAAATACGAAGTGTGACATATTAATTCCCAAAATGCAACTTTTTTTAGGATTTCCATTTCGAACAGAAGGTTTAAAATGCAGTTTCCAGGAAGCTATGAGTGCAAATTATTATTAGCAACAGTGGAAACTATGATCTTTTTAACACATCTTTTAAAAGATTTATACAAGAAACTCCTTGTGTTATGAAAGGGTAACCAGCTCGAAGACGGAACAATGGAATAGTTCCTTTGCGCTGACGTCAATTGGAAGGCCCACACTGCGAGAAGAGCTACTACGTTTTGTCGTCATTAAAATGATCCTACTAGTACGGAACTAGTACGGAGAAGATACGCAATAATTGTAATCTAAATGCTGTGGAATCAATTTATGTTGGTAATAACCACACCAATTTGGCAGCAATATCTCAACGAGTTTACGAACCTAATCAAATTGTCTATCACTCCAACGCTTTTGTTTCAATTGACTCGCGTAATACTATTTGTATCTGCGTAAATATTACTTGATCAATAATGGGTGCTCATGTGAAGAATTCTCTTTAACTACAGGGTTCTGATATATTTCACAGCAATTTGGACATAATAGCTAAATGGTTTAAGAGACATAAAGCCTCAAATATCAAAGGGATTTTTAGGATTTTTTAGATAGTTTGGCTTGTAATGCGATTATCTAAATATTTCAAGAAGCCTTCATAGCCTTATTTCTGGCATTTGGTATATGTTTATATAAATACTTTGAAAATTTATTTCTTTTGATAGTTATTGTGTTTATATTATAAAAACTTCCTACAAAATCTTGGGCCCATTGACATGTTCCTACAACAGATCTCAGCTCAACGAAATGCCAATATTCGAAACTGTGTACACACACACACAGAATTCATAAATTCTTTTACGTTAATTTGCCGATTAAAGGCTAGTAAGTATATTAGGGTAGCGTCTGAAGTTTTTACAAATGACCATTGGATAGCGCGATTCAGATTTGGCATTATTATTTTCGTAAAATGTAGTATTTGTTACTGTTAAAGCAGTGACAGTACAGAAGTCGCCGCGATTGTTTGCGTTTAAGAAAAAACAGTTTTGCGAAACAATTGAATTTTCATGTGAAGATTTTCGTTCAATAGCTTTTTCCGATTCTAGTAAAGATTTTACACAACAATACCTCGAAGTTTTGGTATCAGAAGAGACTGTTTACAACTGGTTTGCAGAATTTCGTGGGGGCTGTGCTTCTGTCAATGATGCTGAAGAAGACTGGCATGTAACTTACCGTAAGATAGAGACATCTTAAGAATATCAAAAAAAAAATATTTGTAAAAGATTTGTACCTAATTGATTCTGCATAATTTGACCCAAGCACAAAAAAGGCTCATATCAATGGGTATAAGGAAATTCTCGAAAAAATCGATAGAGAAACTTCCTCATATTATGTCCTAACAGGTGACGAGATTTGCCGGAAATTAAGTAACAGTCAACTATGTCGATACTTCCGGATGAAGCGAATCTGATAAGTTGTTCGTTCACAAAACACTTGCAAGAAATTGCTTGCTTTTTTCGTTGCACTAGATATATCGCAAGCATTGCTTTGGAGGAGCGGTATACAACAGTTTCTTTGCTACAGGATGTCGCATCATCCTTCATCATGACCGTGCCAGTTCTCGCACGCCATTACCTTCATTACTTGAAACACGAACATTTTTTCAATGGTTTTTGACTCTTTTTCAGGGCGACAAAGCTTAAACATTTTTAAGTATTCATTATATTTACAGTGTGATGAAACGCACATGACTTTTGAATAACAATACATACATATGTGGCAACAAAAAGTACCTACTGGACGACTGTACACTTTGGCGATGTATGAAAAAGTACTCGAACAATTTTATTGTTTTAAATAAGAAAATTAGCAGCATTTATCCTTTTTCAACTATTTTTGCCTTTCTAATTTTGTGGAGTCACTTCTTAATGCTAAAAAGGTATACCTCGTATTGGTGTAAATTACAATAGACTGTGCACTATTAATGATAATGAACGATTCGATCTTCAGGACACAATTTGCAACATTGCAATCGTTAGTTGACTACTGTAAGTAAATGGGTCTCTGTGTTAACTCTTCGTTTGTTTTACCAAATTTTAATGGACTACCTCTTAAGACTGAAGAAACGCGTCAGCACAATCTTAAACTGTTGTCATGATAATTGTGAGCGAGCATATTTTTACTGTTACGTGTACATTATGTGCTAACAATTGTAATGTATACTTCAAGGCTTACATCAAAGTGTAGATGCAAAACAACTGCTAACAAATGCTTCTATGCTTACAATGTGAATCAATACATCCTAGGAAATGCATTTATTCAAACGTATGTTTTTGGGAGAAGTGCCAGTGCGAACCATGTCCAGTACCTCTAAGCATTGACTTGTTTGGTGCTCAACCTATTATAGGAATTGGATCTTTTTTAGGTGTCGAATGTTGTATTAGAAGGTGGGCTCGCAGCGTTTGTCCCTACGTAACCAAAAGAAATCGTGCTTACTTGCACTTAAAAGCCACATGTTCAGAAAAATATGACCGTGATAACCACTATACCCCGTTAAGTAATAATTCCGAGAACTAAGTCATCACACCTCGTACGGTCAGCAGTGCGGTCCGTTTTTGATGTTGCCCCCCGACTTTGTAATTAAGGGTTAAATGGGCGTATATATACACGCGGCAATGAATGTATGTCTCCGTATGCGTAAAGTTGGGGAAATATTCGAGTTATGTTAATTAAATGACCATCATCAATGGCAACGTTGCTTGCGGCGGGCGGCCGTCTGGACCTGTAGAGGATTATTTTAGAAGGAATGAACTTTTGTTTCGCGGATAATTTAAAGGACGAGCCTTAAATGTGCGTCAGGAGTTTTAGCTTGGCGGTAACATTTTAGGGGATAATGTAGAAGTATTAAAGTATCTGAAATAGAGACGCCGAGTGTTAAAATGAGAGTTTTCGTACAATAACCGCAGTACTCTGCCAGTTGTAAATATTCGTATTATTTTGGTACTCAAGCCTTAGAGGTCTTTTGAGACACATGAAACACTGGTGACAAAAAGGCGTTAATTAAATATTAAAAAAATTTCTAATTTTAAAATGGAAGATTTTCTCTAAATACAAAACAAAATTAACTAAAACGTTCTTGGTGTTATATTAATAGCTTCGAGATACCTTTCTTTGATTTAATGAACTATAAAAGAAAATGTACATGGCTGATGTCTTGTTAGCTTTCTGTCAGCTTCAAATGCTACTTGAAATGTTTAAACGTTTATTTTCTAAGTCTGTTGCAAATTATGAAAAGTATCCTCATTCACAGAAAACAACTGAATAGTTCAAGGTAGCCCTTGTCAAAAATTTCCATTTTGCAGTAATGCCCATACATGCGTTTGACCTATCATGTTGTGGTAGAGAAATTGATTTTCCATAGTTAATTAAATCTTCCGAATACTTTAAATTAAATTAACAAGGAGCATTATCGTTTTAAAAGAATTAAATTGAAAGGAGGAAAACCAACTTCAAATACTGATATTTCGTAACCTCTATGACCAGGCGTCCGGTACTCAAAACCTCACGTACTTTCGAATAACCAAATTTTTTTGTGTTTGAAGTTTTCAACTCTTGCAAATAACCACGAACGGCCTCAAAGACGTGCTTTCCTCCTTAGTCAGAATAACCTCTCCCTTTGATTTCCTGTTTATGATTAAATGTTTCAGCTTCCATATTTATAAGCAAAATAATGTTATTATAGCCCCACGAGGTAGAGAGAAAGCGCCTAGCCAGCGGACCCGGTTTTCTGTCACTGGCTTCTAGACATCTTGATATCTCTCAGCATTAAGGGTATCAGGGAATATTTTTGTTCCCGTTTATGAAAACCAGCGACATAAGCTAAGAGGCAAGTAGCTATCTGAGATAGGGAGGCACTCGAAGCAACGCTGATGACACCCGGGTAGGCGGAAACATGTCCCTTTACTAGTGCATTTTGTCCTTACATTGCTTTTACCGTAAGTGATTGGTTACTTTGTTTCTAGGCACCATTTCTTATGTGTTTCCAAATGTAGAATTATTTTAATAACTAACAAGTGGAGGCTGCTGCGTTTAATCATTTTAGGGTGATAATTTTACACAAAACAAACTAAAATCTAGTACTAAATTGAATATTTTTTTAGCAATATTGGAACCCAGCTGCGACACACTTTACTGTTAAAAAAAATACATTTTCCAAAGTTAATAGAAAATCTGATTAAATTACGGACTAACGCACACGCTCAATGTAAATATCAAAACATCGACAATTTTCGAGCATGGTAGTTGATGTATTCTTCCGTAAAAAAACATAATATTTGTTTAAGAATTTTTGCAATAATTTCGACTCCCTCAGACTTGAAAATCAGCCCAAGTATATTTCCTACAAGCCCACTCTAATCTTTGTGAAAAAAGCGTTTAAAGACTATATCGCCGAGCTTAAATTTCTCTCGCAACTTCCCCAAACAAGTATCCCTAATCCAATCCAATCTTTGCTTTATATTAAACCCCTGCAAATGAAATATTGAAATTCTCCTGACAGAGTTGGGCCCGCGGTGTAAGAGGGGAAACGCTAGTACCATCACCGTCATCACGACCGATTCGTTTTTCAATTTGTTTTGGCGAGGCGGAATTATTTTGCATAAATTTTACGCCAAAGTTAATCGTAAATTTCCTCTCTCGCTACTACATTTCGACGTTTGTCGCCCCGTTCAACCGACAAGGTCCTACCTACAGCGACGGAAAGCATAACGAGTGATCAAACTTGCAAATCGAGCGAGTCCCAAACGTTATTAAATCATTTTCTCGGATTGTCGGTTACTAATTTTTCGACAGGTTGATATATTAACTGTTAATGTTTGGATCCGTTCCCTGCGAATCACCGAAAACGATAAATTAAAGATGATAAGGCACGGTATTCTTCTGGTTCTAATAATCACTACTAAAGCAGTATAAAGGCAAATTAGAAGGAAAATAAACGGTATTATATAGCTTTTGGTGAAATAATTAATACTGAAGATGTGTAATTATGTAAATATGTATTGTTGCTAAATATTATAAACAAGGAATCTTACCAAGTTTGGATGGCATCCGGTACATCCCGAAATGAACACTACTTGTTGAATGTAAAGTTTTTCGTTCTTCAATTTCCTTTTGGTACCTTCTTTCCCAAATGTATTCCGCAACATGAAGTAAACTACGTGCAGTTTTATTCAACTTATATTTATTCCTTGCTTCTATAAATAACGTGTCACAATTGAACTATTAAGTTCTGCGGATCTTTTTTATTACAAACCAACCTAATTCCTTAAATAGCACACGGTCGGGTCTCCTACAACGCCGTACCACATAACGCGATTTCCATAAAACGTCGAGCGAAAATTACAGTTCTCCTACAAGACGATGTATCTTGTATTTTGAATGCTCAGACGTATATAGTTACGATAATATCGAATGAAACTGTGATTTGTTGAAAAACAATTTTCTAGTTTAAAATTTTCTTATACAGTATAATGACCGCTTACCGAATAAAATGAAAGTTTTATGTGAAAGGCTCGAAAGTCAATTCTTGTTCTAAAATATACGCCGCTCCAACAAAATTTTAAATATACAGGGTGTTTTCGACGACTTGTAACACTTACGATCCAATTGGTTGATTACTTAAATAGAGGCACTAATAATGTTGCTACTATTTAACTTATTAAGTATTCGAAGTGTTGACATCACAACCTACAGTAGAACTTTTGCTTAACCTTTTCTAAAGCTTGAAGTGAAATATGCCTTGCTTATATTTGGAGCAGAATCTCAAAAATCTCGACACTGAATTAATTCTCAACAACCACATCAGTAGTGTTTCATTCTCTGCATTAAGAGAGCTCTAAGATTTATATCAAAAGTAAAGAGGCGGTTTAATTCCGTTGGTCCAATAATGGCACTACATTTTGCATGTATGCGCTCTAAGGTTGAGTATGCATCTATAAGTTGGTCACCTTTGTACGCATTATCTGCATATCTACTTGAAGATGTACGGAGAATAAATACGCATTTTTTAAACAAAATAGAGTATATCCAATACAATACTTTGATCACAATATCTTATTGAGCAATTTCCAATAACAGTCATGCTGTAATCAAACCGATGCTTTCTCACTACTTGAGTTCGCTACATTGTTTGCACCATCATACAATCGTCACTTATCTTCAATCCTTTACTACCTGTAGACTGATATTAACATTCTGATCAAACGGCATATGCACTCCCCGACAAATTCTTAGACGCGGTAAGACGTTTTACGGGTTTTAAGGGTTACAACATTTCTTTGCGAAACTAGCAAGATATCTAATTAGGTTTTTGTCCATAAAAGTAAAATAAACTTAAAAGTATCTCCTCCAGTAATATATGAACTAAATAATAAATTATTACTCCATGTTTAAACAATTTCTGAGACAAAAATTTAGACGCTCTGTTGCAAATGTAATACAAAAATTAACAAATGAGTGATCAGTAATGCGTAGATCCTCCATTGTTCTTAATCACTTCCAATAGTCTGTTATTAATAGATTTATATAAATTTATCACATAATTTTGAGGGATATTCTGCCATTCAGTCACCATTGAAGTTTTCAGTTACTGTACCGTGCAATATTGACGGCCTCCGCCATAAACGCGACGTGCCAATTCACCCCACATATTTTCAATACTGTTTAAGTCTGGTGACCGTGCCGGGCACTGTAAAGTTTTAGTCTTTTTCTCTTTAAACCATTCAGTGATGGTTTTTGCTTTATGAATTGGCGCGTTATCTTGTTGAAAAACAAAATTGTGCCCGGCCCATTGGTTTCCAAAACGTAGACAACGTAACAAAGATTGTCACGCAATAAGTCTTTATACGTCACAGATCTCATTTTGTTTGTGCAAAACACTATCCCACTTTTATCGCGAAATCCAATCGCTGCCCATATCAACACAGATCCACCCCCTAATTGTCTGGTCATTTTCACTTTTGGTTCCTTTCTCAGATCATGATAATAATGCGAGTACCCATCCGGTCCGTCCAAATTAAAACGTTCCTTATCGGAAAATTCGAAAACTTTTTCCCATTGTTTCTTCCAGGATACGTTTTCTTCAGCAAATCTCAACCTCGCTTCTTTGCGTTTCGCCGAAAGTGGCGGTTTTTCCAACATTTTCTTCCGTGATATTACCGGTGACGCCTTTAAAATCCTTTGAACATTACGCACGTGCGTTTGTACCCCCGCCTGTACTGCAATAACTCTCGCCGACGCAGAAGAACTGGATGCACACCGCAATATCATGCGTTTATCCCGCTCACTTACAGCTTTCGGTCGCCCCTGGCCTTTTGGTTTGCCGTAATTTTCCGGATCTTTTAGGAAATTTCTAACGGAATGATCGATTCTTCGTAACCGACGAGCAATTTCCTTCTTACTAACACCATCCTGGTGCCAGGCTAGAACTTTACCCCTTTCTATCAAGGATAATTACTTTTTTCTACCTATATTGCAAACACTTTGTAAAATATAATTTCTCGTGGTGAAATGTGTACACTTTACCAGCACAACCACTGCATATAAAGAGAAGTATCAAATTATTAAATTAAAACATTTTTGCTTATATTAATGTAATAAATGCACAGGGTCTAAATTTTTGTCACATTTAAAATTCCTATTTTGATCTGGGAAAATCTCAATTACCCCTCATAAAGCAATAAATACCCAGAAATATCTATAAATGGACTATTTACATAAGAAGTATTAATAACCCTCATTTACATTTTCTATAATGTCTATAAACTTTGTTTCGTAATTAGAAACGATACCGCGTCTATGTTTTTGTGGGGTAGTGTATATAAGGTGTGTACTGATTTCTACGACATCAATTCAGATATTAACATTAATTTTTTCTCTCTATTAAAATTAGTAAACTCTTGCCTCTTATTTTTGTTTTTATTATATTTTTGAATGCTTAGTTCACGACATAGTTCCATTTGAGCTCCATACACTTGTTCTAACGATATTCAACTCGCTTAATTCCATCACTATGACGAACCACAAATGTATCAATATAATCGCTTGTTTCTGCAATCATCTGTATGATGAAAATCATTTACCACCAAGTCAATTTTTAGTTAGTTTTTTAGTCAAATGCGGTCTTTTTTTTCGTTGATCTATCGTTATTTTAGAACAATAGCAACGCGTAGTAGTTTCTTGCGGTTTTTTACTGTTTTAGAGATAATCTATAAAGATAATACCGCGGTGCACTGCAACCGGTTTGTAGCGATTGTTTTGATGAATTTGTGTTTGGGGTGTACAGTAGTGTATCTAATTTTTTTCGACAATAATAAGTCGATTTTAAGCAATTACGTTTAAAAAGGCTCAAACAGTACTCAAAGGTAGGCTATATTCTGTAAAGGGAGGCCTTGTCACTTTGTTCCTTAAATAAAACATCTCCAAAAGTGTGACCAACCTACTAAATTTTTTACCACATCTAGGAAAAATAGTATTTGAACGAGTTGCTGGTATAATTTTTTATGTTTGACTTAAACAATTCCTCCGAATTTGCATAGAAAGTAAACAGAATACGATCAAATTCTAGATAATACCTCAAATGTGTTGCATTGTTAGTTGTAATTATACTTCACTGAAACAGAAGTTAAAGAGGTTTGCCGGAGACAAAAGTAAACGTTCAACGTGGATTATAAATATACGTAGAGACCAATGGCAATAGGCAAATGCGGCACCTATCTTGCTGACACTTTTCTCATATGCAGGTGCTCGTGTGACCAACAAGTTCTTTTGATATGCCAATTCCACGCGCCTTCAATCGACTACTATTTAAAACGAGATCATGAACTATAAAGATCACTTTGTCAGTTCGGACGCCCTGATCTTGATTCGTCTTCCGTGCTCTTACGACCTTTCGAACTGTGTTAAATGACAATAAATTCTCTTTAATCTATTTCGCTTTTTTTTCCACCAGTGTGAAGGTGTTTAATAACCGCTCGAAATTCCTTTTTATCCACATTAAAAAAAATCGAACTCGTTTATTGCCTATAATTGTACAATTCAAACGACGCAACGATTTGGCTGAAATTTCTAACAGCTGCCTTTTTAATAAGTCACACGGGTGTGTTCATTGTGGTGTCATCTCTGTATTACTCGCCTCACTTCTATTTTAATTATTATTATTGTATTTATATGATAGCTAATTCCATTTATTGTTCTGTAACTAGATTCGCCTGTTGGGTAATAGAAACATTATTGTTATTATTACTAAAAAGGAACTAGTAATTGAGAATTCAGGTAGGGGGGTCTGTTTCTTTATTCAGAACTTCCCCAAGAGTCAATTATAAGAGTCTTGAGGAAGTTCTGAATAAAGGACGAAATATTTTATTTATTTAGGTATAAATAAATAATTTAGCCATCCAAAAACAGATCGCATACCCGGATTTTCAATTGCTAGTTCCTTCTCAACGAGTGCAGTCCAGTACTTCCCTTCTGCTTTCTATTATTATTATTATTATTATTATTATTATTATTATTATTATTATTATTGTTGAGATAGCCAGATAACGTTGAGATCATCAACATTATCTGGCTTTGTTGTATCTACTCTATTTCCAAGAGTTTCCTGCAGAGAAAGTCAAATTGTGTAAGATACGGTGATCTATTTGGCCGTTGAAGAACACCTCCTCGCCCTATCCGTCTGCGCTGGAAGGGGTTTCATGTATGTAATTTCCCACAATTACAGCATTAAGGGTTGTTGCCCCATTTTACTGGAACGAAATATTTTCATGTGGTAGAGTCGCGAATCTATTACATTTGAATATAAATTTACCAGAGTAAGAACAACTTCATTTCTAACGAGATTTAAATATTTTTTTAAATTCCCTTAAAAATATTGGACCAATTATATGGTTGTCGATGATACCCTTCCCGACGTTAACCTTTCGAAGATATTGCATATGAGCATGCATAAGAGCTTCATTGCTGGTCAACTCATTCATCGTATTCACAACTATTTGGCATTTGTTGTAATTTTATCTGTGTAGGTTCTTTCTGAGCTGAACCATTCAATACGGTTAAAATCGCAATTATTATGTAAAACTAGAAATTATTAACTAGATTCTTTCAAAAAATAAAGATTATATATTATATATAGCTTGAGTGCCTGAGCTTATTTAGCTATTTCGAAAATTATTACTTTTACTTGTACTATATTTGAAAGAAAACTATTTAGTCTTATTTCATTCCCAGCTTCACATTTCACCTGTCGCCCAACAATCGGCATGGAGCAAACAAGTTTCGCGTACAAAACAAACTTTAAACTGTGCTAAAATTGAACCGCATCTCCCGAGCGATAATGTTGGTAATTATATAACGAAATCAGGCGACTGACGCTTACCTTATGCGCCGCTCCAGCGCTAACAGAGTTTGTGTGTCTCTGATTTGTGGATTATCCGATAACGAAATGAAACATAATTAATTCTCCGGTATGATTTAGAAGCTGGCGCGCGTGGAGGAATAACTGTGTTGTTGTTGCGTACTAATGAGATTGGGAAGCCCGGACTAGATTAGGTGAAGAGAAGACGAAGCTTCGAACCCTTAAAGAGTCGAACAATGACTAGACGGAGTAGGTGGTGGCGTGGCGTAGCGGTGCTGTGCGGTTCCTAGGGTAAATTTTGGAGAGGAAAGTTCGGTTATTAGTTGCGCCACATCGAATTAAGGATCGGTCTGGAAGGGTGCGAGTGTAAAGAGCACCACCATGATGGAAAGAAGAATGGGGATGGAGCGTTTCTGTTATATATATACGTACGTAGGACTCCCAGAAAAGGGTAGGAAGTTTGGGACTAAATGGATTAGTGACGCCGTTAAGATAACAAACTATCGAAGCACGCTATGATTGCAGCGTTAAAGCAAGAAACGAAGCGGTTCGCTAGGAACTCCACTAATACTGCTACGTTTGTGGGTTGGGTTCGCGTATAAGTAGCTCTCATTTGTCAATGACGGAATTATCGACGGAATTTATGGATTCGAGGACCAAAATGCATGAAGCAGAAGGCGCTAACAATTTAAGCACGCGGGTGGCTAAAACGTAATTCACAGTGCTTATTACTTACTCGCGTAAAAAGAAAATGTTTCTGATTTAGTTCCTTTCTCCTATTTTAAAGATTGTTACCTTTTCTCCGACAGTTTAATTGCTAGCAATTAATTCGCTTTGTCCTCTGCATGAAGGTCCCAATTTTCTGGAATTGTAAAACTGTACATACTGTGTATGTGCTAGAGTGGTAAAATTTTAAGATAATGTGATAGGTCCCATAAACTATTAGTTACATAGGCTTCCGCAGTCGTCAATAACACTCTTACTCTTACTCTTGGTTTCCGGGTTGGAACTGTGTCGTTGTCGTAGACTTTGATAGTCAGTGTGCAGTAACAGCCATGAATATGTCCCATAAGAGTGAGAATGTCGGCACAAGCTACGACAACGACGCGGTTCCAACCGGGAAACCACAATATACAATCAGAAGCTTGCTTCCAAAATACTTCCGTCTATACAAAGTGATCGGTAAGTAGCGAACTACAAACCTGCTTTGTTACTTAAATAGAATAGCCTATATTTAATTACATTCATTTGGAAATAAACCCTTGTAATATAGGTTTCAGATATAAATTTTGAGATACCTACCTATCCATATGCACACCTATTCTCTTAAAAAAAAAACGTATTCCAAATACACTTTAGCATAAGTTTTTATTTTAAGAAGAGTAAATCTGTCCAACAAATCTATGGCCAAGAAGGGAGCTAGTTACTAAATTTTAAAACAATATAAAAAGGTGTTTCGCGTAAAATTGCCAAATTTATCAGCCACTCATTTAAAATCGATAGCATATAATTGGAAAAAAAATTATTTGGTCGCGTCCAAAACGCGGTCCTAAAAACGAATACAACACCAATGAAGGTGGCTTAAACCTACAAATACATACTGGCCGTCTTTTAACTTGGTGATATTTAAAAAACGTGTACGGTTGTAAACAAAATAAAATGACAAACAACTTTCACTTTTTTTGTATTGTGAAGAAGGGATCAACCCATAAGATATAGTCTTAAACGTAAAACCTTGTGTATACGTCGATTACGTGCTCTAAACGACCCTTAACTTATCTGTCTCCGTTCTGCAGTTATATTGAAAAAAAGCGAAAATCCGCCAACTTTCGAAGGGCGGTTTCCTTTCCTTCAAGATGAGTTTTAGCAGACAGAAAGATTGCTATGTGCATATTCGAATACGCTCTATATATTCACCATTAAAATCTAAATTCGACACCCGGGAATCTAGCCTTGTAAAACTACCGTACGCTACTTTGTTGTCTCCTTGTATATGATAA
Organism: Oryctes borbonicus; assembly: GCA_902654985.2. Lineage (NCBI taxonomy): Eukaryota > Metazoa > Arthropoda > Insecta > Coleoptera > Scarabaeidae > Oryctes > Oryctes borbonicus. The sequence continues at coordinate 10,199,052 of LR736867.1, forward strand.
ATAACCTAAGAATACTAAGCTTGGGGTTAATCGCTGAGCTTCTTTTGATCCTTAATTATTCAGAGAAGAAGCAATAGATAAAAAGCACCAAGATCTTAATTCTTTATTAATATGCCAAATTTTCGGTCATACATATAACCTTCATCAGGGCTATCTAATGAACAACATTGTAAATTAGGCAAAGCAATAAGATTAGATTGTAAAACATGTAATTTAAATTAAAATTAAAAGTCAACTTAAATTATAAAACAGTAAAAAATGCAGTCGATTTCCTGGATATTTTTGTTTCATGATACAGTCAGTCAAATTTCTTTCTGAGCGCGTAGCTTTACCCATTTCCCATACTCCTAGCCCAATCCTACGATATATAAAATTAGGTACCTAGCTGCGCTTCCTCAATTTGGAAATTATTTTCTCTTTAACCGAATAAACGAGAATCGATCAAATACCTATCATCTTTACTTTTACGATCTCTTCTAATGGCATAATAGCACTCAGGAGGATTTCGGCGAAGATTCATCGGAAGTTTCAGCCGAAACGCTATCAATTAATAATAAGCTCAATCGCGAAAGCCGGCTACAGAAACATTCAGAACGCGGATACGGAACGATTTCATCGCTTTCCTGCGAATTCCTCGGCTTTGATGGCCGCAGCCGTTGCCTAAAAGCCGCAAAAGCACTTGGTTATACCAATATACACACCGCGGTCGTAGATATCTCGGCGATCCCGTCCGCCGTTTATCTCTGATATTACGATTCGGGCAATAAAATTCTTCTGTGGAGCGTCGGAAAATGCTGAAACTCGACGCGATCGGTAAAATATAAAAATGTTATATTTAATTTTCCTCAATAGGTATGATGCTGTGTGCTCGCAGTTGGTAATCGATTGGATTTCTCTGTAAGAATCGTAAAAGCAGAAGGGAAGAGCAATTTCGGAAATTTCCGAAGTGCCATACGCCATCACTTCGAACTGTTTTAAATCGGGCGCAATTATAGAAAGTACCTTGGCTCACGGATATAAATTCATTTCGAACAATTATTGAGCTCACGGTTTTATACTTTTATTTCTAGAAGGAGTAATCGCGAAAGGCATAGCGTGGAAGAGATAAAATTTATACGATCCGAACTTTGTAACGGATGGGTGTAGAATTGCGTTCTAAACTTTCCGGTAAAAACACGGATACCTTATGAGTCGTATAAAAGCGAACAAAATTGCAGTTCGAAGGTACGCCTTATTCTGCAACGTAATTTTCTCGAAAATATATACAATTTTTCCTTAGGTTCTGAAAGCAGTTCTTCTTCATAGTATTAGACGTAGGACTCCACGCGGTATTTACGAAGGAGGTGTAGGTAACAATGTTGGCAGTTCTGGGTATCGTAGGTCGAGTGCTACAATGCTCCTTTTAATATTCTGTTCTACTACTTTCTTTGTGGTTAGCGGGTTTGAAGATCTGGTGCAAATATGTTTCCTACCTTCCTTCATTAGAGTTTGGCGGGCGGTATTATTTCAGCGCTTTCAAAGAACTTGTCTTATCTGTCTGTATTTCTCTCTTCTGATACTCAACTACGTCTAATCCTATTTTGTTCCTTTTTCGAACCGTGAAAACACATTTGTTTACGAAAGTCTATATTTACTCGGTGGTCATTTTGTTCATTATCCATGTCTGCGGGCCATAATTTAGAATGGTTTCAACGTTGAATCCAAAAACGTTCATTACCATGTACATTCATGTACATTACCAGTAATAATTATATACCTTCGCCAACTTTTGCATAGGTGTAGCATAATTACGGTGTTCTTCTCTACCAATAACTTAAAGAAAGATAAGTCATCAGATCATTTAGCGAAAAGGTTTCTTGTTGCTAATCCTCTTTGACATTTCTTTAATGTAGTAATTTGCATACTCAGGTACTGTTAAGAAAAGAGCCGCAAACGTGAGAAATCTTGTAATATATAAATATGATGTGCTACAAGTGGTGTTCTCAAAGACTGATCTAGAAATTAGTTACAAGAAATACCGAAGCCAAAGAATTGTGGATATGAAGACTCCCGAAATGATAGTTAATCATCATTAAGTTGGTGAAACTGAAGAAGGAATCGCCGAACTATCGATCGTGAATGGTACCAGAAAATGCGGTTGAAATAAGTTATGATCATGAAAGGCCAGTTAGTATTTCTACCAGACGAAGTTTAAAAAAATTATGGTTTATTTGAACGAATTGCAATACATCCTCGTTAAGTAATCAAAAGTGGACTTTAAAACATAAGAATTTAATCATTGAACAATAGGGAAATGCTTTATTAACCGATAGATCGAAATTTGTATTCATTGCTTCAAGAACAAAAGTATTTGTTCAAAAATCCACAAAAAATAAGGGACGATGTCTTGCAAAGTTCTTACAATGAAGCATGGGGAGAAGCGATAATGATTTAAGGGTGTTTTGGCAGCACATCTGTAAAAGCCTGGTAAAATATATTTAGGAACAAAGTGTTACTAGATACCAGTGCAACCACTTTGTTTCGCAACCAATAAACACTACAGCGATTATTTAGAAGACATGGAAGGTGAAAGCAACATCTTATTTTTCTGCATTTGGAATTATTACCATTAATGCAAGAATTAGTTCAGATTGTATTATATCTTTCTGCATTTAGCGTAGCCTCAAGAAATTCTGTTCCCTAAAATTCCCACCTAAACATTGACCTTCTGTGGATACTGCCTGTGTAGAATGAAGATTCTGGTCTCTGATCTGGGCCCAATAACAACGGATACGCTTATTTGCAGCACCATACACGGTAAATCATGCTTCGTCGCAAAAACAGGTATTATTTGCAAAGTCCAGGTTTTCTTCAAACATGGCCATCATTTCTTCATAAAACTGAGTGCGTTTAGCAAGGTCTTCCTCGAATAGTTCCTGCACTAGTTTTATCTCATAAGACGAAACGTTCGCTTATACAACATTTTTACTACGCACCTTTGGGTAACATTATTATCCAAAGCTAGCGAATTGAGTGAAAATTTTCTGTGACCGAAAGAACAACAACCAGTACTTTATCCTTATTTAATAGCTTTGGACGACTACTTTTACCTACATTTTTAACATAACCATGGTTTTTTATTATTAAATATATTTGGTAACTAGTGGATAGCGTAATGGGTTCGCGATTTGGAAACTTGGCCCTAAGTAGACAGACCTCTTCTTGGGATCTTTTCTTGTCACCGAAGCCAATCATCAGTATTTCAATACATTGAATACATATAAGCAATAAGAATACTATTTAGTTTTCATACAAAACGTACAAAAAATTGCCATTGACTGAGTGGATGACGTCGAAAGAAAAGATACAGTGCATTTCATTATTCTATTTCAGAGTTTCTGTGCCTAACCAACAAATACGGTACATCATGATCGGGCGTACGGCTTTGTCACCATTGCAATTGTATGTGCTGTTAAGCTTAGGTCTAGCGTTTGTTGATTTAATTCGTTTTTGAATAGTCTTGTTAATTACGTAATGTACTTTTCTCTGGTGAAAAGCAGTGTACCTAATTATGGCAAATACGCTTAATTTTTGTCGTAAAAGTAATAATAAAGGCTCCGGCATAGGTGTTCCTTACTTTATACTCAACCTGTGCACCTACTAAGTATCAATGGAAACGTATCTGCAAAGTTTTTTTCCATAAGTTAGTCGACCCAAAAGCTTAGATAAAAATACACCTGCTTTGGAAGCATTATTTCGATTCACGTTTTTCGATGCATTAAACATTCCATCTCTGCTTGTGAAGTTAGCTTTTACCTTAAATTCCAAACGTTCCCGCTCGATCAAAAAGTGACTAACGTCATAGACGAATCTAAACAAGTCAAAGGCTTCTTTCCAGAGATCGATCGTTTAATTACCAGAGCTTTTTACGGATCCGTTCCCTTTAAAAGCAGGTAAAAATGGTCGCTCCCTCAGCGCGACTAAACAAAAATAAGTTTGTGCGTGTGAAACCGAAAGCGCGGCCTACTTCGCGAAAGCACAAAGCTTTGTCCGAGCCGCGTAACACAGGTGTTAATTTTCCGTTGAGTTAAATTGTGGAAGCTTCAATCACATCTGTTTGGTCGGCCGTTTTCGCAGGTGGCTCTAGAATTTCAATTGGAAAGCCAGCGTTCGTCCTTGGAACTTTTTTTTGCGTTGGAAAATTTCCACCTACCGCACTGATTGAAGTTAGCAAGCAAAGCGTTCATGGTTTCTAAAACCCCTCCTTTTTTAGTTCTCTGGTTTATTTTGGCTTTGAAGTTCCGTACGGAAGCTGAAGCTTATGTACGGTGGTATTTCTGAAATCGATAAGAAAGAATGTACTTGGTAGCTTTTGTAATTTAAGAAAAATTAATGTGAGTGTTATTTAATGAGCTGTAAATTAAGCGTAAAATTTTTTTGTCGTCAAGAATAATTAATTACCAAAACATGAGCGACAAGACAACTGTTGTTGTAGGGTAACGTTGTATAATTGAAGTGCTCTAAAGATTAATTACCGTAATGTGTATACATTTTTTGTGTCATCCCAATTATGGAAATAATTTCTAGGATTACATTATATAGAAATGGAAAAACCACGATTAGTTCTTAGTACCACTTTAATGTAATATAATTTCATATTTTAATATACTGCGGAGTCTCAAACTATACCCGAGCGGTAAAAGCTAATATTTTTAAAAAAGATCGATTTCTATTTGCTTGCGAACTCATTTTTAGTGTTACCGGTAGCCTAATTACATTTTCGGTGTCACTGGAAATTATGCCAACTCTCCTGTACTACTAGAATTACCTGCACATTTTCATCGCTTTGGAAAGACAATGGAGAAACGAATTCGACGATATTATACAAGGATGGCATGTCTGGCATTTAAGAAATTTATTTCTCGACATAGCTCAAGCTACACTTAGTGCAGCGATGTCCTTTTTTAAGCCATCCAAATAATCCAAATAATAGGATCACTTCACTTGACGTGAACCGCCTTCCACCAAGCCAAACCAAGAAAGCAATCACAGGGAGCCAAATCTGGCGAATATGATGGATGGGACACCAATTTGTATCGTAACTGGACTAGACTTGCTCTCGTAATTGCCGAGACGTATTTATGATGGTAACGAATATTTCTCTTCGCCAGGTGGAGCCTTTCTTTCTGTAGTTCAGTGTCTAATAGATCAGCATAGTGCTCTTCTCCAAATAATCAATTAAGAATAAAAAAGAAAACTGTTGGCATAACTTTTTTCGATTTAATCTCTGGTTTCTGGCGTGTATTGACGTATCCCTGTCTCATCTTCAGTCACATAACGTCGCAAAAATTCACTTGTATTGCGTTTAAACATGTCCCAACATTGCTTTGAAGTAATCACACGATTCAATTTTTGATCAATCGTTAGCAGGCACCAATAACTTTCTCAAACTAAATTTTTCGTGAAGAAGATGACGTGAACCGCTTTCCGCCATGCTATTTATTAACGATTAGAAAAAGAAAGGAGTTACAGAGGACTAATGTGGTGGGTGGGGTAACAATTTGTACCGTAACTGAACTAGTTTTTATTGTCCTGCCCTCTCGAAGTAATCAATTGAGGTTATGGCGAATCCAGTCAGATCTGGGCCTTAGCGACTTATCCTGTTTCCTTGGTTCAGTTTCGTTGGAAAGGCGGAAATTTACATCGAATGAAGAAGCCATTACAATCATAAACGTCTACTTTGCATAACAAGATACCTAACTATTAATTGAACAGATGACAATGATGGAAGCATCGCTAGGGAACGTAAATAAACAAGGAGACCATCTTAAATAATGATAGCAAGGACTGTGGCGTAGTATGGTAAACAACATCTTGCGGAATAAAAGTGAATTTAACAAAAAAAATAATACTTTCTGTATTAGACTGGATTTTTGGTAATATAACTTTTCCATTGTTTCCTAAACAGATTCAAGAAGTATTCTTTGTTAATATAATTTTATGGGGGCCTTTTTAAAATGAATGAAATTAAATATTCAGAATTTCTTTTTGGACTCGATTATCTGCTTATTTTTGCAAATAGTAAAATTATTAAGAGACAAATTAAACAATTTTATAACGTGCCAGTTATTGTTTCTATTTTTAAAAGAAGTTTATAAAATTATATTTCCCCCTTACAAATTTTGAAGCTTTCTTATTAAATCACATGATCTTTAATCTACAACAGATTCGTGTGATTTATGCAACCGGTGCTGTAAAAATTACCACAACGAAGTTGCACCAACTTTTTTGTAGTTTTAACTGTTTAATCTAGGACGTGCAATCATGCTACAGTAGTCACTACATCAATTGGTGCGACATGTACTTTAGCAACATTACTTCATCTATATTGTAATTTTAACAAGAACATTTTTCTCAGAGTATTATTTTAATAAAATAAGAAAATTACATTTACAAACGTTGGTTACAATAAAGAATAAACCAAACGAGACTGACAACTTTTTCTAAATTCGGTCATTTCTAAAAATAAACAATCTAAAAATATTTTGATATCATAACGTACCGCCGTTCACTTTCATTTTTTGTGCGCTCTTCCACTTTTAATAGGTACTACAAAAACTTCCCTTTTTAGAATTCGAATGTAAAAGGCGTTACCACACCAGCGAGCACACTTTGAAAATAATCTAACTTGATTAATCCGATAGATGTCCACGAGCGGACGCTCAACGAAAGCGAAATCCATCATTTTCCAGTCCGATACCATTAAGTCGAGCGATACCATCGCGTTAAACTAAGCAAATATGCTTGGCCTGGACCCCTCCCGTACAGAATAATGACCTGGATTTCGATTGCATACATACACCGTACGTCCCGCCCGTTCTAATCTTGATTAAAATCTTGTCCGTCCGGGTATTGGCGCGAGAGCCGAGAGTGTGCTGAATCAAGCGAGCGAAGAGTTCTTCTCTACTTCCGCTATATTTCGCTACGGTCCCTCTAAGCTAAGGTCGACTCTGATTAAATCATCGCGATGACCTGCAGGCAGTTCGAACTTGTAGGTTTTCGCAAGGTACTTCACGGTTTTCTTTTAGATGTCGAAAGCCGTATTTGTGTAGGTTTAGTTGCATGGGTGTCTGCGTACATGTGACCCCGTTCGAACCCGGTAGTACCTATAACGCGAATGGCGAGGCCCAGATACTCGGTTACAGGAAAATTGTATCGAGCATTTCAGAAATAAGGCGTCTTCTGTCCACGACTTTTTTAATACGTCGTAGTTGATCAATGAGATTTATAGTTTTCAGAAATTATTTCTTATTGGATGTTGTCTATTTTGTATAGTTGCAACTTATAGGTGTAATGAGCTTAAGCAATATTCGTTCTGTTAGAGTGAAGTTTCCTTTAACGGATCCAGCCCTAAACATTTAAACGGAGAATTCCTAATAAATTGATAAAGCCTGCATTAAGCGAACGCAAGAGTAGAAACTTTATAATTCAGTGCGGTAAATCCATGCTTGTGTGTTAGTGATGACATCTTTAACAGTGTCCTATAATGTTTCCAAATTGTTTAGTTAAATTTTGTGAATTCATGAATGTCTCAAAAACACTCTTTCGGCAATTTAAGTTCAAATAGAAAACGATAAATGAATTTTAAACAAGTATTAAATAATTAAACCGAGCACTAATCTGATACAGCGATTAGTTACGTATACAAAAAAATATCTTTCACACGCGGTACATGACTAGAGCACAATAGTTAACCATGTAACTAGCAAGAACAGAGAAAGATCCTCAACGTCTAACCGCCTAGCAAAACAATCACGATATGAACCCGTCACATAGCTTGCCGATGCATCGCCCGCATAATATGCAACGACATACAAATTTTTTGCCGCTTCCGACTCCGTACTCCTTTCAGACATGCGATATCCACAAAGGTTGATCGAAGTAGGCGAGTCGACAAGTCCAAAGGCCGTCATCGACTCCCTCATGTGTAAAAGCGATGCCTGTCGGCGGCCGGTGACAGATTGACGGGTGAACATTTAACATCCACGCACGCATTCGCCGACTCGACCGTCAAAAACTGACGTAACTGGAGTGGATGTGAATCGATATGCGCGTAGAAAAACTGGCGCGTTGGTGTATATTTTCCACGAAACGAATAATTATCTCTCTCCTTGTCATTCACGCGTTAGCTTTCGCTATTCATTCGAAACGCATTAAAGCAAATGTGATGGGCCACTTTCCATTATTGGCTTAGACTCTTCGGCTTGATTTTTGACATGTGTACTATGGGGTATTCTTTGTTGGTATTGATTTAGGGAACGTTCGGGGAATTTAAACAATACATTTCGAAGTATTAGAGTGGTCCAAAAAGAGTGTCTGGAGAAGCACTGCTTTCTCTAGTGCAATAGCTCACTTGTTAAATATTGGGAGCCACATGACCAAAACATTCAATCTATGTCATAACGCCCGGAAGTGCAGTTTTGCCGTAAAAGATGTTTGCAGACCAAGGCAAACCAAAGAGTTATATATTGACATCTACTGCCATATTCGGCATTTTCAGTAACTGAAACAATTTGCACCGCTATGGATCAACAGTGTTCGATAATGGACTGGGATATGTATTGAGCGTACTATAGTGTATGACCTATCAGGTGGACCTACGCTTCCAATTTTCCTAAATGCTGATTAATGAATTATTATTTCCGTTCCTAAGTACAAGTTTTCTTCTAAATTGCTTGGGAAAAGAATTTTCTTCTGCCTATGTGTTAGGTGGATACGCTGTTTATTTAATGCTTTGACATGTTCTACATTTATAGAATTAATTATTGTGAGGCACGATCCTTCCGTAAATTAAGTATAATGATCGTGTTTACATATTTTGTATTTCAAACATGTATACATTACTTACTGTATTGGTAGTGCCATTATAAGTAAATTTAATGGGGTGTGTGAAAATGTTTGCAGCTAAAGTACCAGCACTGTTACAATTATACTGATACTAGCAATTCGGTGTGGATAATGAGAGATAACTCTTAAGCAGCTAAAAATAAAATTAAAGCAGTGTTTGTTTTGTAGTTATACTTAGGATTTGTGATTTATTTAAACTTATGTGTTCCCTTCAAGACAGGTTGACAGAAATGAAGAACCAAAGTCTTCTGTTAATTCCGGAGTACACTTTTCATAAATTTCAGAGAACTTGTAGTAATGAAACCAGAATATCTACATCCAATCCTACAATAGTAGCGGTAAAACAGGATCTAACTTTTTTGTAATCATAACAACAAATTTTCATCTTCGCGTGATGGCATTTGGAAACAACCTGTTTGCCATATATTAACTGAAGGCTTAGGCATGAAAAAGTTACGTTGGGTACCGCGCTTGCTCACATAGAACTAAAAACGCATTCAAATGAACATTTCCAAAGCTCTGTGGAAGCAGTTTAAGCGAAAAGATGTCCGAGTTTTAGCGTCGTCTAAAACAATAGATGAAACTTGGATACACCAGTACACTCCTGAAGCTAAGACACAGTCGAAACAGTGAACGGCGAAGGCTGAATCGGCTCCAAAAAAGACAAAGGCTGTCCCATTATTCGACAACATAATGGCGACTGTTTCTTGTGCAAGCTATGGAATTGTGTTTATAGACTATCTTGAAAAAGGGAAACCTTAACAAGCTGAAGGTAGCTCATATAGCAGAAATTCACGAATTGGGATCTGAATTGAGCCTATATACGAAAACTCCCTATTACTTTACAGTTTTTTGGTCTCAAAGTTTCGCTCAGAGGACAGAGATTTTCATCAAATGAGAAGGCTATCGCATTCGTAAACACCTATTCTGCAGAACAAAATGCCAATTGTTATTTCGATAGATTAAAGATATGGGAGAAGTGTATAGAGCTTGAAAAGACAGTACGTTGAGAAATAAAAGTGAAAAATTGTTGCTTCTGTTTTAGAAATTTTTCAAATTAACTTTGTACCTCATGGCCCAAAGTTAGTTTAAAAAGTTCGTAACACTTCCACAGTAAGTTTGACCGTAATTTTCATGATTTCAAATTTGGCGCTGCTGAGATAAACATCTTAAGATCTAAGCTCTATAGGTGCAAAGGTAATAATGATTCGGGCTGTCAGTGTCTCTTGTAACTGATGAAAGCTGTTGAGGAATATAAAGGTATAAATTATTATTATATGCTGAAACTGATTTTTACACTACATGAAAAAAAGTACTGGCTGTACACTGGAAAGGTAATCAATTTACTAGTTCTAAGAACTTATACATTTAATCCAGTTATCTTATTTACGTCTGCCTAACCCGTTACCTTCCCCATGGAATTAAAACTAATGATAGTAAAATCCAGGGCAAGTATAGGCAACCTTTGGCGACACACGGGCCTAATTTACAGCATATAAAAGTCTATATCAATTACAAAATTCTATAGAACATAGTAGTCTGGAAGCTTTTGAGATAATGATATCAAATTAAACAAACTTAACAACTAAATAAACTTAAATTTTCAAATGCGATATAATAAGAGAAATAAATATTACTTATGCAAAATAAATACAAAATACGGGTACGTTTGGAAGTTGGGTGTCATAATATATGTATAAAAGGATCAATTTTTCATGGCAAATAACAGATAAAGGATCTCGCCAAAAAAGATTTAAAGAATAAATATGTACGAATATGAAAGCATTAAATTATTTGAAAATTGATTTGATTGCGTAACTTTCTAGAAACTAGTGACATAAGTAATATCAATTCCACGCACCGTTTATAAAATGTTTAACATGTTCGTAGAAGTTCAACAAACACTGATACCGATTTTGTACAACAAAATGTACTCAACCTAAATAAATAACCTCATCTAATCGATACATTAATAAAACACACATAAAACTGTATGGTTTATATCGTGATAATAATAAATAATCGTAATAATAATAAAAATTTTCAAATGAAAATTGAAGAATTCGTATAAAGCTTTATGCAAAGAGAATTAACAGATTTCGTATGAAGCTCTGCGAAAAGAAATTTGGAAGGAAATACAGATATTTTATATACCTTTGATGACACTGCTACGTGTAGTTACAAAATATTACGTGTGCATTCGCTTACTTAAGGATAAGTTACGATAACATACAATTAGTACACACAAAGAGTTTGAAGTCTCAAACGCACCCATACACGGCCTTTGCACATAGTATCTTTGAAGATAACAACCGTATAGTAATCTTAAGTATACAAAAATATATTTAAGTTCAAGACAATATGAATGTATCTTCTCTTCCTTTTTGTAGTTCACATTTAAAGTACATTAGGGATATCATTAAGAAATGTACCGTAACAGATTGTACATATTAAATCAGAGTGGAACTATGATGATTCAGAATTTACGCTATATTAAAAGCAATCTATCACCATGAGCTGCATATATAGAATTAGTTCATATAATTTAGAAAAATAGTGTAGATGTTGTTTTATATGTTAACAAAAATTTGAGGTGCAGAACGGATGTACTCCACAACAACTCCTCCTCTTCTTTACACGTCTTTCCTGTTCCCTAAACTGTAAAGTTTTTATTTATGCCGACACCAGGATTTCATCCTTCCGCGATAAATCTAGAACGCAAAGGCGGGAGCAAGCTAGTGAAATATTTCTTATAAACTTAATTCATAGTCATATGGATTGCCTATTATTGCTTTCGCATATATGTACATACAGATGGAGGAGCTTTGTAAATAATCAGGAAAGTTTTCTGATCAAAATTCTACTGCATGTGGGCTCTAACGATTTTATATTATGCAGATACTTATTTTAAAACCAAATTTGGTTTTATATTTTAGACCCAGTCTATTAGATACGAAGAGAATTTTGATGTTCAAAAAAGAACAATAAGATCTATCTTTAGAAAGAGCTATCCAGAAACTTACGGAGGACTTTTCAAATCTTTGCGATACAGAAGAATATTTAAATTATTAGAATTTAAGCATCTTCCTGTTCTCTGCTCTATTGCGAGTTTTCTTTCCTTTTCTTAGTTTACAATTCTCTTGTATTTCATAATAATCTAGCTGTTTGTGGTCTACTTTACTAGCCAAGTACGGTCCTTTTTTGTGCACAGATTTGATCGTTTCCTTTAACGCTATTGGAAGAAATAAAAAAAGAGCCTCCTGATGTCATCTCGATCAACCGAGCCGACAATGGCATTTAACGTGCTCAGGACGACTACTAATTCTTTGAAAGAGGCACCTATAAACATGGGGATGGGTCCTTTTCCGTGCCGTTGTAGGATTTATCTCTCTTGTTTACCTTCTTTTTAATGCCTCCTTATTGCTTGAATTTGACTTTTTTATTTGAATAACTGCTTGATATTGTCTAATGTATATCTTCTTTCATGCATGAATTTGGGCTTCTGTGATATAACGGCATAGTATGATCAGGAAATTAGGAAAATACCGCGCACACGGAAATCTATGGCTAAATCGTTCGAATTGCAGACAAAATTGACAATGAATAGGAAGCAAAAGTACAGAACTTTGCAACTGATCGGAATTTGATGTAATGACGAAATGCAATAATTGACATTGAGATAAACGTACTAGTGATCAATAACTGCCCTAATCTCAAAATACGCTCACATTGTATTTGTGTAGTTTGGACTAATCAACCTGCACATATGTTTATCTTATGGTAGTGACAAAATATTTGATATTTCGAAGTAGCATATACATAACACTTTTACGTCTTCTATTTTAATAAAGGATCAAAGTTCCTTGCATACACTACGTCGATTTCCATTCACCAACACACACCACCATCACAAAGCACCAGGTCGGGTCTCATCTCTCACTTTTGTACTCTCTGGCTTTTGTGTCTCCGCGAGATAAACAGAACAGGGAGAATACAACATCTATGCAGTGACGAGCTAAAAGGAATCCGATCGTCTGCAGAGGTTGTACTGTCAACTAGAAAGTGGAATATTTTAGTTGATTACATTGATATTTATGTAATAGAATAAAAATGAAAAACAAATTTATCATGTTTATACATCTAGAATTGAAACAATTCGGGCCTCGCATGCAGCAACATTTGCATATAGAAATTGAACGGTCAGCTTTTTGCCTCTAACGTCCATGGCGTGATATATAATTGATGGCTGCAGTTTACTCAAACTGGTAGCTCGCGTTTAACGCCAACATTTCAGATCTTAAACAGAATAGCCTCGAGGAACGCAATTTTGTGTATGTATGAATGAACAAACGACGCTGGCCACGGCATTTAATACCCATGCCATTCGTGCAAGATAAATGTATGTGCATATGAATAGCTTGGTATTTAGGTTGTAGTTGACCCATTTAGATGTAAATTGTTTGCTTGCAAATTTGCTGCAATATGGTTTTATGCAATTGAAGTAATAGCTTAATTTAAAAAAAAATGCCATATCCGCAAAGTAAAGCAGAATTCAGTTGGAGAAAGAAATGCTAATTCCGAAAGTAAGAATAAAATTATGCATTACTTATTCGTAATTTTGCTGCGGTTTTCTGGTTTGTTTTGTATCAGCCAATACACCATGCAATTATATTTGTAACTTTTTCTACTCCTTGATTATCACTGCAAACTAATGAAGCACGCAAAGAAAAACGTTGGGACAACAAAGCCTTATATTTTTAAAATAAGAGCAATTTATACCAAGAATTACAACACATTTACTTAATCCAATAAAATATTTAGTTGCTCCAAGAAAAAATATCTGCCGTCACATATTTTACTACATACAGCTTTGGCCAAAATTATTTCTACACCTATGAGAAACCTGAGTAACCTTAAATTACTTTACATGCGGCTTAAATAAAAATGCCAGTTGATAAAAATGGAGATATTTATTATAAACAAATAATACTTTGTATTTTTTGCTTTAACAACAGCAGTTATTCTCTTTGGTAAACTCGATACTAAGCGTCGACATTCTTGTGAAGTAATGGCCTGCCACTCCTGAATCAAAACACTTTTTAGTGATTCCTTTGATGTTATAGAGTGCTCCGCAATTTTGTGCTTCAGTATCGTCCAAAGATGTTCAATGGGGTTGAGGTCCGTTAGCTGAGGAGGACAACCACATTATCTGAGAATCACTTCCTGGTCATTCGTGACTTGTGACACGGCGCGTTGTCTTGCTGAAAACAGACACCATCTATGTTGATGCCGCCAAATATTTTGCTAAAAGACGGTTGCAGCGTAGTTTTCATTATTTGAATGTACTTTTCTGAATTCATTCAGCACTCACATACTGCGATTTCGCCGATTCCATGGAGTCGACGAAAAATAAGTAAAATGAACGTTCTAAAATCCTGTTTTGTAAGAGGTTTAATATCGAATCCGAGCAATATATAAATAGCCAAACAGAAGTAATAAACTCCCCCTTAGTACATTTAGTACATCTTTCCATTGATAAAAAATAGTAACACTATACTTGTCTATACTTGGAGTCAAGTGTTTCAGTTTTACATATGCTGAAGATGTCATTAGGCGAAATGTACAGAGAGGATTGATAAGGTTCTGAAAACATTACCAAGTGAGTCTTTTCCTTTTGAGGTATTGTGCTTTCGTCTTAAAAACTATTTTATAAATTTTAATTCTAACCTTCGTTATTTATTAGATGCTCGTATTGACCCATATTGTCACCTAACAAATAATACATGCTGAGTTCTAAAAGATATACCCATAACTTAACGTATACATAGGTATATCTTCTAAAAATATTACAGCTAATATATTGCACCAATATTTTTTGTTTTCTAATATCCTTTACACGGCCTTGCTTATCGCGTGATATATTAATACAGGAAGTGATATTAAAAACCTTTATCTGACAATCTATAAGATATACTTCAACCAAGATTATGCAATTAATCTGATGCACGTACATAAAAGTAATCCATCCAAAATACCGATTTCAAACAACTCCAAGGTTCAACAAGTTTACATGCAAAAATATCTGGCTGTTATATCGATGGAGATACGATCGATGGATGTATTAAGTATTGACGATTATAACGTTACAAGGACTACGATTGACGTGCTAGAACGCTGATTTACAGAGACGTGTTGTTTTACTAGTGTCAGATAATATAAACACCCGATCGTCCTTGAAATCGAAGCTGCAGAAGTGGGCCGGATTTACGCAAAGCAGCGCTAAAATTTGTTTATTTTACGGTAAAGACAAATAATTCTCTCCGACTGCACTACACATCGCCCCCGCTTCGCAATAAAATCATTCGCACGACATTCGAACGTCGCTTAAAATGTAAGCAGATTACCGCACAAGAATAATATACACGACGTAACAGGGAAAGGATTGCCGAATGATTTGTGTTAAATAAAATTAGGTTTTTCCTCCTTTTTTTTTCTTATCGAGAAGCGAGAATGTGACCCACATACATTTCCTTGAAATTCGTTATTTATTATTTTATTAAAAAAAAATGTATGAGGCGGTAAAAGATTGTTTTTCATCAAAATTCTTCAAATTAGTCACACATCAAACATGTTCGATAAACAGAAAGTCGTTTTACGAGCTTATCGCGTAATCGGTGATCCTAGAACTTATATATTAGATTCGATTCCACGAAAATAGCAATAGTTATTCTTAGTCTAGATTTGGCCCATATCATTTGGCATTATCGTTATATTCACTACTACTAAGTTTACTCATTGGTGCTTATTTGGCACACATTGCATGCCTGTAAAAAAGTATGTAATATATAATTGTTCAGGTACTACTATATGTGGAGGACGACTATAAACCTTCACGTTGTTTTGGTTTTACATACTGAGTAAGTGACTCCTGTATCCGCTAATTCTCCTGTACTAAACAATAAGGATTGCCATAGATTATAATGCGCGTGCATTATACAGAAGAACCAGAAGTGAAACTCTTGTCGAAACATTTTTGGCGCGTTACAATTTTGCTTGATGCAATCAAATAATGGCTAATAGACGATCAGTGAAAATTCTCCCATTTAATATGTTAGGCCCTAGTGACTGGTACTAGCATAAACAACAGCATCTCAAACTAGGACACCTGCAACTCAATGTGCAGTTCTGTACAAATGGCAACGTAATTATTGCGCAGTCTAATTCATAATAAATCTAAACAATAATTCAACAATTCCGTTTCTAGGTAACAAATAATTTAAATTTTACGTATAATCAGATATAAACCCATAATTCGAAAAGGGCTTGAGTAATACTCTTTGTCTCAAATAGGGAAGTCAAGACACGCTCCTTGCCAAGTCGTGTCTTAATATAGCGACAGAAACGTTGTCTATACGACAGCCGGTTGCGCAGGTGGCAATTCACAGATTAAATTTGATTACGGAGATAAATTTATTTTAGACTAACTTGATTTTCCGAGTAGAAAATTTTCATTTAAAGCTGATAAATATAATCGCCTCTTCGCTTATAAAACTGTTGTATATCTCCGCGCTAATTTATATTTCGTAATCAGTTCCTTCTTATA
This sequence comes from Oryctes borbonicus, assembly GCA_902654985.2. Lineage (NCBI taxonomy): Eukaryota > Metazoa > Arthropoda > Insecta > Coleoptera > Scarabaeidae > Oryctes > Oryctes borbonicus. The sequence continues at coordinate 10,215,541 of LR736867.1, forward strand.
TGAACACAAATTTTGAATTGCTCTAAATTGGCCTCTTGAGCTTATTACCTAAAGAATTTTTCAAATAAATATTTTTGAAATATATTAACTGGAATTAATCCCTTAAGACTGTATAATTTCGCAGCCATTAAAGAGTTTGATTTCTCGGGACGATGAAAATAATCAACTGCAAAATCTCATCCCAATATCACCTGATTAACTGATTATCTGTCACTAATACTCTACTAAGCCAGGACATATTTTCTCTTAGTTATCTAAATAATTCAGATCCACTAGATTGTTTCATTTTTATCACTTTTAACGGTTAATACTTTAATTAACTTTTTGCTACTTTTATTATAAGGAGCACATGCTCTGACCAATGACTCACACTTATGACGTTTACATCTACGCCCCCACAAATACCTCCCCGAAAATTGAAATGATCGATCCCGTCGTACCTCAAATGAAAGCTTATCTCCTTATGATATTGTTGGCACAGCATATGCTTAAAATTTTCTTATTTAGCATCTCACACACTCACTTTTAAATGAAATTAAGCAAGGTTTTGACGTAATGTCATAGAAATGCTGAACGAACATCAATTTTTCTTCCAGCAGATTGGTATTCAACCCCTTTTTACTGCAAATTTTCATAACTGGGTTAATTGAAGATTTGCAAATTACAGGATCGGTAGATTTGGAATAATCGAACGACCTCCACGACCACCGATTGTGTGCTTCACCAACTGCTGATGTAAAAGTTACATTTTTACGGGATATGGGATCAAGCACACAAATTATTATACTCTTGCTTAACAGACAGAAAACACAAAAGTATCTACAAAAACAGTACATCAAAGTATGCAAGAATAAACAAAGCCATGCCACAAAGATCTGTACTGGGTGTATACCTGTTCCTCGTATATCTTAACGATATACCGAAATGTGTGTGCTGCAACAAAATATGTCTGCTTGCAAGTTACACCTCCATTCTAGGTCTAACGCAAGAAATTGCACTAAAGGAGGCAGAAACCAAGCAGCCATTTACATGTAGATCAGTTAAAAAGGATATGCTATGAACGGTGGATTTCTTGGGTCTCCATCTGTCCGATGATTTAAGCTACAGACATCATGTGGAAAAAATGAGCAAAAGATTTGTATCTGGTATATATGCCATGAAAAGAATAAAAGAGGTCCCAACACATGAAGCAGCAAATCTCACATATAACACTCTTCTATGGGAATGCACACTTGAACAGTATTTCTAAAACAGAAATAAGCAGTTGAAGTGCTGTGCATTGTAGAGTATCTTCTAGAAAACTTTTTCTACGACAAAAAATACTCACCTTACCATCAGCATATATTTTGGTGTGCTCGGAATACCTGCACAGCACTAAGGATAAGTATAACCGCCATCTTCACAGCTACGGCACAAGACAGAGGTGATTACGTAATACCCTACCAACGACTAGACAGCTAGATATTCGGCAAATTATTATCCGCCGAGACTGCAAAACCACCTACCGAACAGTTTCAAAACGCTGCCAGACAATCATTTTAAAGGAACGGTAAAAAAATGTCGCTTGAGCATACAATTTACAACCTTAACGAATATTTCAGGTTGATGGTTTTCAAAAAATCACGCTGTATATATCCCACGAAAACCCTCAAAGAGTAATAAAGAACGTAAAGCAGTACCTTTCCAGTGCTACTTTTCTTTCTCTGCTGTCAAACGCAGACTTATGCAGATCAATGCACACCGTTATGGCAGGGCAACCGGAAAACGTTCACCAGTATTAATCAAGATAATTAAGTTAGACCGCTTCTGTTAGTCATGATTAAATTTAATTAAGCAGAAATATAACAACGCATTGTGCCTGCACACCATTTCATCCGCTTCTTTCCTTCATAAACATAACCGAACACATGTTCAAATGCAAAAATTATGAATTCGTTTTGTTTCTCCGGTTTCCTTGGTTTTCTTTCTTTAACTTAATCTTCCAGATACCTTGTATTACAACCATGTTCCCGTGTAGTTTTATTTCTTTTTTCGATATATTTTTCTTACCGCTTGTTCCCGTCCGATGATTCTGTCGTCGATTCTATATATACTGGAACTGCTACGTTTTCTTGTTCTATCGCTGCCTTCCGTCTTAATTAATTAAAACGAGAACGAAGAATAACTGCTGTGGGCAGAACGGGGAATGCGATAAGAGAAAATTAAGTTGTGGTCTCATGCCGGCTTCATTACCGTCTGTCGAGGATCAGGCTAATATATTTTTATTTGTCATCCGAAATATTATTTTTTCTAATCGATGTTATTTCGGTGCTTATTAATCTCGTTATCTCCCTGACATATGTTCGTTGTTTCCTTTTCGTTATTATTAAAAAAAAAACGACATGGGATCGTATATTATCCATCAGATTGTCGGTATCTTGTATCTATTATTAGATTTTCGGCTTCCTTTATTGCTGATGTTCTAGAAAAATACTTCTGGGATGTATAATGAGAGTTGAATAAGATATTTAAGTATGTTAGGACTTTTTCACATTTTAATGTTTTAATCTGTTTAATTTGCTTAGAGAACAGAAACCTATCTACAGCATATTTATCGTATTTGTTTACGTTGTTATAATAAGAATTTTGTTGTTACTTCCTTAATATAGCTTTATTGATGAAAGAATAACAGTGTTACATGCAGTATGAAAAGTATGGTCTCAGTAAACATCAAAGGGCGAAGCTCAGCTAACGCTGACTTAACCAGGAAAATAGAAGAAAGCTTAATCTAAAAAATAAACGATGGGAATTGATATGGTCAGGTCAATTAGCATGTAAAGGGATAAAACTAAAGTGTAAAAAAGAGTACCGAAGAAGATACAAAGAGATTACACAAACTCCCCGCACATGCAGTGAAACGAAATAACTAAGACAACTACAATAAATGCTTGCACAAAGAAAACTAAATACTTGAGCCGATAGAGACTTTACTAACCATGTAAGAAAAACAGCTGTTCAAATGTAGGTTAACCACATTTGAACAGCTGTGAGTAAGGGACGATAGCGAATTTCTAAACCTCATAAAAATGGTAAATATCAGTACGAAAAACAATTCTATTACAAAAAAGCTTTGGATGAAATTATTTTGTGGTTCCAACAAGCACAACGCAAAAATCTACGTCGTTCCAAATTAAGCCAGTTGGCATCCTTCAACTTATAATTCCTAAAACCAAGGATATTAGATTCTTTGTAACAACGTTAGTACAGTGACCATAATCAACATCACAAAAATTAAGCTGCGGTAAAGGAAGAAAATCGCATAAATGTATTTTAATTCTCGGATTAAGAACATGTCGACGGGGATAAATCATTGTTAATGCAACCTCTTAGAAATACGGCTTCTAAGGCGTGAAAAGTTGTCCATGTATAATCCCATTGAATTGCTCCAATATTATCTCTCACCTTTCCAGAAAAGAAATAGGCGGTCGACTTCTGTGGATTTAAAACAAGAGAATGTTCAGAGTACTCAGCAATTGAAGCATGTTTATCTGGAGTGCAAGAAATGTTAACATCATTGTAACAATGGCAACAACAATACAAAAGGCAAGTAGACAATACCGATGTGTATACCGTATAGAGAAGAGGACCTAAAATACAACCCCCGAAGTAACATTTCAGAATGTTACTTCAGAAAGATATGTTGAGCCCAACTTGAAATCTACTGGAAAAGTAACTGCGAAAAAGCTGACAAGCCAACACAATGAAGTATAGGAAAGCAATAACTCGTGATTGATAGTATCAAATTCTCTACTAAAATCTAAGATACTGACCATACCTTCATCCAGAGAATAATATCGTACAAGGTAGTAGTACAACTGCATAAAGGACGGAATCCAAACTGCCAGTCGTCTTAGTTGACATTTCAAAATATTTTCCAAGAAAAGAAGAATATAGATCGAGCTAACATCTTTAGAGGTAGCAGGTGCAGTAAGTTTTGATACAGGAACAACAATAGCAGATACTCGGGAACACAGAACTACTCAAGCAATGAATCGATATTACCGGCTGGTCAGAAACTGAACCACAAATAAATAGCGAGGATCTAAATATACAGATTTGATGCCCAATATTTTTTCTGTTTCCATAATACAAAACTAAACCACAAAGAATGTCATCAACTCATCACGCTGTTATTAGCGAATATGTAACAAAAAACTTCGAGTATAAGTTTTTTAGTTTGACGGTGCACTTCAACATATACAAAAGTTAAGACAAACAAAAACATTCCTTTCCCTAACACGTCGTAACATATTTCACAACTCAATTATCCTATTATTTAGCGCCTCGTTAGATTTATATATTTACCCAATTTATCTTAATTCACGTACACTTGCATCCAGCGTATACTTCACTTGACGAGAATAATTACGGTCGTAGGCGTGTGGCTTGTAATATTTACGAAGCGGACTATTCATATACTTCAGTTACACTCTCACGTCGGTCGCGTCCCTGCTAAATATTCAGCATAGCGCGAAAGCACTCGTCCAACATCTTTTTCTTTGGCGTCCGCTCCTTTGCGCTTGAATGTACGCGTTGTATACAGTAACGTTCATAACAATTACTTCATATTTCCTGCAGGTAGTTTACATTTATAATAATCTGCATGGAAAGTTTTTTTTATTTAATTTACACCTTTAAGGTATTTTTGTACGTCTTTATTGGCATGATGACGCGATATTTTAACACAATTTACGAAGGATGATCATGAGAAACATGTCTTTAAATAACAACAAAATTATTTGGAGATGCTTTGATTTTGAGTGCTACATAAAAGTTTGATTATATTACATAATTAAACAGAGCAAAAATTGTACGTTTAGACTAAAAGATATTGAAAAATTCGATTATTAGAAGCTGAAAAGTAATCAACTTTCCATGTTTCCAATTTCTTAGTCCGAATCTTTTTCCTTTTTGGCCTACTTGGGTAATACAAATTATACTTGATGGGAAATGAAAACAGAACACGTGTTTTTTTGTAACGTGCAAAACTATCTACAAAATACTGCTGGTTTCACCTGTAGTGGATAACCCTTCATAGGGAAAACAATAGATATTTGTTTCTATTTAAATTTATATATTACCGGACAACATTTTGCATATTCTCTGTACTCTGGTATGAAATAAGTTAAAAATGATTTAGATCACATTTATCATCAGCGCGGGGTAATCTTCGACGTAGTGTTGCTGCAGGGGTGCCGCAGGAATCTATTCTCGGACCAACCTTATTTGTATGATTTACTAATATGATGTACTGCATTGCTGTATGTTGTCTCTATGTGGATGTGGATAACAAAGGGATTGTCAACAGTGTCAGGTACATATCTTTGTCTATGATGGATTGTGGGACGTTTAGTATGCATAATTGATCATATTCAGTTATAAATGTTGTCTACCGCTTACGTGCAAAAAAGAACTGGAATTTTCCTTGTTTAAACTCATGGACTAAAACCTTGTCTATAGTTATAATAGGCACATTTTTTTCTGTTCTGTTTCTAATTTGTTGTTAGATTGAACAGGAAAACGATTATAATTGTACTGCAATATGTTGGTGTTCCTACTCAGAATAATAAGGCTACTCTTATCTAGATACCAGGACACACTGGCATTGATGGCAATGGGACGGCCGATATCCTTGCTAGGAAGGAAGCTAAGCTCGTTCCGCTGGGTCCAGAACCTTTACTTGGCATATTTTTTTATACTACCAAGCCGCAAGTTACACATTTGGTTGAAGTAATTCGAACCTGGGATAACTCCACACGCTTAGCTCATGCGAGGGCATTTATGTTGGCGAGCGGAGATAGATAAGGGAAGCTTATATTACTGGGCAGGAAGTCTATTAGGACTGTAACCGCAATCCTTACCGACAATGCAGAATGGGACTCGCTCAAGAAATGAAATGCCGTCTGTCTACGTTTGAAAGAGGAGAAAATAGTTATGCACATTTTTTGCCACTGCAGTGCACTTAGTGTGATCTTTATAACGCATAAAAGTTTGAGGAAAATTTCACTGAGCGTACTTCTGGAATTCGCCAGAACAAGTCGCCAAAGTTACATTGCCGGCATACATGAGTGGATTAAGCCATCCACCACCCTTACTAACGTCACTTGATTTAATAAATAATAACTAACCGTATTAGTTGCTCTTAGTTTGATTTAATAGTTCGTTAATAATTGCCTTAACAGGTTTAGATGTTTAAGGGCACTCAAATTTGTGAACGATAGTGTATGCACTCGTATGCAGGATATTCCGTTGTTGACTGGATATGGGAGAGTCAGTCAAGGAGCGCGTGTCCGTGCGCTCGAGTTCATAAAATTACAGCATACGCAAAGTAAATATTTCTCCGGAATTTATACGTAAACACCTCCGCAACGCCGTTTCTGTTTGAAAGATAAACGTTAAATAAAGTACGATATGTATGCGTATGTGTATGTATATCTGTGCGGTGTTTTCGTGTTCGTTGGCTTTGTTCGACAACGCTTCGGTCCGCAAAAGTTTATGGCGTAACGTTCAACGTATAATTCGTTGCTTTTTTACGATTGGATTGTTAGGTAAACAGAGCGAGCATCTCGGGTGTTAATGACCGAAAAATTATATCGAGAAGTGTAACGTTGATTCTCGCCTTCCCTATCGCTAAATAGATTAAATCGCTTTTTTTTTGTTTTATTCCACCCAAAATAACGACTCGAACGCCATAACTGAAGCTAAGTATCAGATTTATGATTCATGATTTATCTTTCATACTTCAGTAACATCGCTAAAACTGGATATTTTTCAAAACCATTTCATCTTTATTTGCAATCGGAACCCCTTTTAGCTTTCAGCACCTTAGCTTATACATTCTTAATCTAATTTACTTCCAGAATGAATCCCAATAAATTAACATGAGGGTAGTTGCCCTGACCTTGACAAGAAGAAAAAAAATTTGTATCCCATCTAAAAATACGATTTCTCCAACCTTGCAACCGTTTATTCCTACAATCACTTCATCATTTAAACCAAATCTTTTTCCGCTAAGCTAATTTTAATGGAAAAACGCATTGTTAGTCCGTGGATGGGTGTAAATCGCCGGTCACTCTGAATTTTTCGGTATCTAATAAAGCCTTTTTAGCACCACACTCGATCAAGATCAATGTAAGCGATTGATGTGAAAATAAAATTCCTAAAACGGACGTACAAAGTCAATTTACCAAATTACCAAAATTCATGTTTATAATTAATCGACGTTACCTCAAGTTGTTGGGCGGCCTTAACGTAAATTTCTGCCGCTAACTAAATTAAATCTAATTGTTCGCTTCAAAGCCAGCGAAAAAACGAACTCGAGCGTTCAAAGATCCCCAGAATCCGGGTTTTAACTTTAATCAGTTTCCCAAAACAAAATTACAAGGAAAACAAAACAAGATAAAAACTAAAATAAAAAGGATAAATTAGGAAATGTTGATATGCAAAAAATCTTACTAATTAACACGGGAATAAAAAACTAAAATGCAATTAGGTTATAGGATTCTGCAAACCACACTGCAGCCGAACTTTTCACCACTTAAATTTAAACTTTTTTTTAACATTTTCAATTAATTCCAATTATAATTTAAAATTATTATATAAACCGAATGAAAGTAAAAATTAACGCAACAAGTAAAGAAATACTGGGAGGTCTATTTAAATTAAGAAAGTTGACGTCACTTTCGATGACATTGGAAATGTAATTATCTATTGATAACGCGGAAGGAATCTGTTATAAACGGCTTGTGCGGTTAAAATTGACCGTTAAGCAACCGATGTAAAAATTTATAAAGCGCGACTGTTCTTGGGTTAAGCAAGTGCAGAGTCATAAACATGTTCAATAACAGAGTATTGGAGTTAAAAACAAAATACCGCTAGTTGTATTAAAAATATTGAAACTATGGAGGCGCATCCGCCAAAATAGAGAATTTCCTGAAGCTTGGTTAATTCAATCAGTAGAAATGAAAGCATAGCTTATTATATCTGGCTTGGGGAACCCTTACATGTTCCTCGGTGGAGAACATATCGAAGATTTAATTCGTTCTCTCGATGATATTGTAGAAATCCAAAGCACATTTTATATCGTTTTTTTTTGCTCGAACTCAATAAGACAAAAATGTTAAAACGGCACCAGCTACCAATTGGGACGGAATTTTCTTACAAAATGAATACTTTATCTTTTTACAAAGTTACTTCGTTTCTACAATTAATTCTAAAATAAGAGTACTATAAAGTATTTTTACGTGAATGAAACATTACATAAGTTCATTATTAAAACTTCAAACTGTTATTTCCCTTTACTTTGCCGTTATTCGAAAATCGGAAGTCGTTCGATTTTATTTTACGATAACTCGTTTTAAAGAATACTTATTCGCCTGTAATAGATTTCCGCTAGCACTCGAAACAATATATCGTAATACCTACTACTACTGGAAGTGCAGCTCATCGGGTACCGCCGCGATATGCCATACACAGAGATTTACATGGTAATGCCATTTATAAAAGTTTCCTGCGTGTTCGAGAGCCCGCAGAGCGTACATAGACCGCCATATCTACGCGGCAAGTGGCGCATAAAGTGTAGAGAGGGTGATTTGGGCGTTGAAAAATGGGGCGCACGGAAAGCGATCCGTTAGCGTTCAGAGGAAAACTATGGCCGTCTGCCGCTGATGCTACTGCCGTTGCTTCATGATGCGTCCGTTTGTGAACAGACGTGCTGATGCGCTGGAATGGTAAAGCCGATATAGCTTACAGTCGCCCTTTTACGTGCATCATCCAGCGATAGGCGGCAAATTCTAAATTGTTGCTCTATTGCTGCGGGCTTTATACAGAATTCGCTACGTTCACGGGGTTTACGATTCACAGCTGGACGGATTCACGTGTGGAAGCTTCGCATTGGAAATGATGACTGTGTGTCGATGATTATAAATGTCAATTCCACAAATTAACGTATTTGTAACCAGTAAATCTTCTTTTAAGCTGACAACAAAAACTCTCACAACTAGAATTAATGAATGCTGCTCTCGGAGTGAACTGCATAATATTCATTATTCAATACTGAGTTACTGCTACAAATTGTTGTTCCCCTAGAATTCAATTCATTCGGCATTACCGCTGTAAACTGCGATATATTTCTGTTTGAGCCACGGTTCACTCGTTCAGTTGACCAACCACTTTTCAACTCATCGATTTTCTGTATTTTTACAACATGATTTTGTTCCACCATTTCGGGCAATGCGTCGGGTTTCGGAATACACTTTGTACATCTGGGTGTAAACTTTTGCGGTGATGTGCGAATCCTAAGGTGTTTCAGCGTCCGGTAGAGATTTCTAACATCTGTAAGATTGTAGTATATTAGCTGATACACTTCAGGTTCTAAGACGCCCTCTGAAAATCGTGGTAGAATTATGGTATTAATGGCAGCTTATTCTAATGTATATTTAAATGTAATAAATTTTCTTACAGGCTTCAAAACTCTTCATTTTTAAATATTGCAGGTCTCTAAAATCTCTGTCAAATGTTCCGATTTTTCAACGGAGTGAATCAATAAACGGATGAGAATACTCTGAACAAACAAATTGAAATTAGTCTGCTTGTACAATACTCGTCCTTTTACGTATCCTTTTATTGATTCGGCACGTTGAAGAATGGGACTGTCTGAAAAAAATCTTATGAGACACTAAACAGTGACATATTATCTAGAGCGACAGCGATCTCCATTGATAAATTATGCAGGCATTTCGATCTAGCTATCAAAGAAACTTGGTCATAGCTGTAGTAGACTCCAGTAAAAGAAATCAGACTGGTTTCGTTGTTTCAACTTTTAGTCCTGAAAATAAACAGCATCACACGTATTACACGTACATATGATATGAACTATGGTTATAAGAATTGCCGTATGTTTTACAGATAATTGCTTAATAACGAATTCCTGCGAAACAGTAAACTGCTCCACTGTCACTAACTTTACAAACGTATATAACGACATGTTACTGATGAATTGCAACGTTCTTCTTCACTTAGATATTAAAAATGGGTCGGGTCCTGATAGCGTTCCGCATATTCTATTAAAAAGTGTGCTTTTTCTCTGTTTAAACACTTAACCATTATCTTTAATATATCTATTTCTCAAGGCATATTTCCTGTCAACTGGAAAAAAATCAATATTCAAAATCGATGACGCCATTCGTGTAAAAAGTTATAAGCCTGTTTCCATATTATCATCTTTGTCAAAACTCTTGGAAAAGTTAATCTATAACATGTTGTTTAACTCTGTATAGACTATTGTAATATTGCGGCAGCATGGGTTGACTCTATATATTCAGACCTCAGCAAGGCATTTGTTAAGATAGATCATGGGATATTGCATCGATGCCTTGCGGAAGTTGGTGTGTGTGGGGATTTTTACAGATGGCTTTGCAGCTACATTGAAAATAGATCCCAAGCAGTCAGACTTAATGGATATTTATTTCTTTGTCCCGGTTTCTTCCGGGGCACCCCAGGAATCGCGTGTAGGTCCGTTATTGCTTTTAATTTATATTAATGATATAGGCAGCTGCTTCAAATGGTTTTCGTTGTATGCAAATGACTTCAAAATCTCTAAAACTATTCATAATATTCATGACTGATTACTTCTACAAATAGGATTTAAACCGCTTTTGTAATTTTTGCTCACGCAGTAGCATGTATTTAAATTTTGACGAATGCTCTAAAATCTCTTTTACCATAAATACAGACGTAATAACTTTTCTTACGTACTTTCTGACCGTAAAGTTGCTGCGGTTGAATTGATGAAGGACTTGGGTGTACTCTCTCATAATAAGCTCATTTTTGACCTGCACATGATTATTTCTGTAAGGAGGCTTGTCCAATGATGAGATTTGCGTTTAGACTTACTAGACTATGTTTAACAATATTCATAGCATAATATCTATATGTAAGGCTTACGCTTTAAATTACTTTTAACTATAGCTCGTCTGTGTGGAATCGTCAATATTCCTTTTAAAAAGGAAGATAAAGATATCATTCATATCGCCGCTACGACTCATCTGGCATGACGTCATTCATTTAGCAAAATTTGCCATAACTATGACACATGAACCTGGCTCTATTTCGAATAACATGATGAATATTTTCTTGGAGGTCATTGATTGTTGTTGGCTTGACATTGAGATAACCCCAGAGAGAAAAATCCAATGGTGTCAAGTGCCATGATCTTGCAGGCCAATTAATGTTTGAATTTCGGGAGTTAAAACGATTTGGAAATTTGGATTGGAATAGTCTCACGTGCTGTATGCCACGTTGCACCGTCCTGCTGAAACCGCACGATGTTCAAATCCAAGTCATCAATTTGATGGAAGAAAAAACTGCTTAGCATGTTACAATAGCGTTTCCAATTTACCGTGATAGCATTGCCCGTTTAATCTTCGAGAAAATATGGTCGGCCCAACATGCAAACCAAACAGTGCATCTTTGAGGATGCATTTCTCTCTAGTGAACAGCATATGGACTTTGTTCCCCAAGTTCGACAAGTTTGTTGTGAACAATGTCGAATTGTTGATGTGTTTGGATGTTCAAGTATACTTTCTCTCACTGCAACAATATACGCGTTTGACCGAGCAGAACGACGACGTATTCGTGTTGCCTCATCGATAACAGAACCCGTGTCTTCAAATTTCTTGATTAAGGTACGAACTGTTAACTTTGTAGGCGCGTCGTATCGAGCTAATCTTGCGCGAATTTTCCTTAATGCAATCATAAATGATCGCCCATTTTCATAAAACAGTTGTACACAAAATATTCGTTGCTCAACAGCTAAACTCGCCATGTTGACGTCGGTTTGCAGATGACATTTGCTAAATATGCATGAAAACAAATGGCGCAATTCAAATCCTATAGTTCTAAATGAGACACCCCCTATAACTCTCAATCAATACAGAAAACATTTGTTAAGTACTTAAATAGAAAAATTAATCTCCCTGAGTTTCAAAGTTACAGTGACAGTGTTTCTTTTTATAACTTGATACCTCACGGTACTCTACAAACAGCGCCATGAACACTCCTTTCTCGCGATTCTCACGTTCGCAGAATGATCATTGCTCTGCTGACATATTTCGGCACAATAACTCTGCATCTAAACTATGTACTAAGAGATGAACTTAAAAAAATTAGTTTTTCCCCGTGCTTTATTTTTTATTTTTTAACTAATTTCTTTTATAGTAGTTTAGATTTAGTTCCCTGTTGTTAACTGTCTTTTTTCTTTTTATAGCCCTTATTCTTTTTCGTTTGGTATTCAAGCACACTAAATGCTGTTACACTGATATTGTGTACCAAAGCTGTGTATTTGCTATTTTATATTGTTATTCCAGAACAATGTGTTGGGTTCATGCTGTTTTTGTCCTTAATAAATAAATATCAGTTAACACACATACGAAATAAATTATTTGATTTTATTTAAATCGTACATTTAACTGAGATTTCATTTATTGTTTCAGCTGATCGACGCCAGTTACCGAAGCAGCCCTTCGTTGCAGACCTCGGCTGTGATAGTTCTATGTTCCGTTCTACTGGGACTCGTCGTATTCATAGGAGTTATTCTAGTTTGGAAGTAAGACTTCGCACAGATCTATAATTCTCGTATGCAAAATACACGCAAACACACAAAACACTCAACGCATTACTCAACTGGGGAACGAGTACTATTTATTTGTCACGGGGATCGACAAATTTACTCGCGTTACGGTAATTTATCTACCGTTCATACTGTACTCGGGTCTAGACGTTCGCTTTGCATTAAACGAGGAAAACGTTAGAATCGCTGTTTTCTCCGGGCATCTCCGGAAAACAGGATATTTCCATTTCGCGAACGCATTCTTAATCGCTAACATTCCGTAGAATTGTTCTTTATGAATTATGTACGGTTACGTTTCTCGCACGCGAGCTGCGAGAAGGCATCGACTGCATTTTGCGAGGCACATTATTTCCGGTGCACTCGTATTACACTGGTGTGACAATACTATCTACCATCTAAGGAGAACATAAGTAAATAAAGAGGTAATTTCATGCTCTCTTACTAAGAACATTGTATGAAGACTTTGCAATATTAATGCAGGAAAGCTTCTAAGCTAAATGAAGATACGAAAGAAATAAAGCAAAAATGATGATGTGAAATAAATAAATTATTTCGTTCTTAATAGTGGTACCGAGCTCAATTAGTATATTTTTGCGTAAGAAACATTATTAAAATAATCAAAAACGTACGTCCAATTTTCAATATGCAATTAACAAACTCGTAATTTTATTATTATCTAGGTGGAACGAGGATGGTGTAATAAATAGCTCTATTAATGAAGACAATGCAATTGTTTTGGATTTAGTAGATGTATTTCTCGACATAATCTCTCTGTAGCTATATACCCTTAGTCCTTTTTTTCAGCTATCCAAATAATAAGATTTATCGAACTCTGCAAAACAGGGCTTTGTTTCGGCAATGACCTCTTCATTAATGTGAACCGCCTTTCACTAAGTCATTTTAGAAAAGAAAGAAATCACAGGAACCCAAATTTGGCGAATATGGTGGATGGGACACCAATTCGTACCGTAACTGAACTAGTTTTGCTACGGCAATTGTCGGGACACTTTCATGATGTAAAGAATTTCTCTCTTCGCCAAGTGGGGCTTTTTTGTCTTTAGTTCAGAGTCGAATTGATCCAATAAATTAGCATAATGCTGTCCCGTTATTATCCCTCCCTCTTGCAAATAATTAGTTAAGAATTCAAAAAACTTGTGGCTATAGCCTTTCCGAGAGAACCTTTGGTTTCTGACCTTCAACTCCAGCATTGCTTTGCAATCACCCTGATCTTCACCCAACGGCCTGCTAACACTATATAATGAACTTTATTAATCACATCGCTCGTAATCACCTCAATAACCAAGCCGCTCCTACTCAAAGACGGATATTCGGATGTCCGCTTAAATTCGTTGAACCGGTATCTGATGATAATCATCAAAGATGTATAGCTCTTATAAACTGCATCTAACATGTCTTTGAATTCTGGACACGTTTTTCCATCCAAAAGAAGAAATCTAATCATTGCTCGGCATTGTTCTTTCAAGAGCTCTCAAAACAACACTATTTATTGAAACTTTCCAAAATCTTGAGAGATGTCGACGAAAGAATAGCACTCACGGTCGGTAATGCAAAATTTGACATAAAGCATCATCTGTCTCCAAATACGGGTATCTCTCATACCATCCTCGTATATAATTTCATACTACATACTTGCATTTTATAAATTATACGTCCTATGGTCAGCAATTCATTTGCTTCAATCAATTTATTTCGTTGGTTCAAAAATAACTTTATTTATCATATTTCCAGAAATATGTAAACATTTGTAAAAGTTCTTTCATCGACATTACATTAAAAGGTAGCCTATAAAGAACAGGAAGACTGCATTTTACCATATTTCTTGTAATTTTCCAGAAACTATACTTATACTGGAATTCGTTGTTTAGGAATTAATAAAATTGCTGTAAAGACAAGACGTTTTTGCAATTAGCATCTTAACCTAGTTCTGGAAATTTGTAACAAGCAATAAGGGCTCCCGTTCTATTATAATAAATTATTTTTAGACTCCGATTACACTTGAAGTCGTAACCACCTTTCATATTTTTATGGAATCACATACGTTTTGTTATTTTAGATTCCTTGGATTGTTATGGAATGATTTGTTCAATTAATTTTTTATTATTCCTACTTCTACGTTATTTTTTTCTTTTACAATGTGCTTTTTAAAATTTCATATCAGAAATACGATTTAATGAATTTATTGCACAGAAAATCCAATATCTATTCTTAAGCAAATTTACCACATACCCCTTTAAATTAAATCATGGCGTGAAGTCCCAAGATGTGCGCGGCATCTTGCGGTATTACATACGGCACCGTTGCGTTGAAACCATAATTCTTCGAGGTCCATATTGTTTGGTATCATGTCACAATATCATACTCCATTTAGAGTTCATGCTTGGCCAGTCTCGTTCTCAAACAAGAACATCTCCAGCCCATTGGCAGAAGTACCGTTTTTTCATGAGGAACTGGTTCTGAAGTATTCAATTCTTGAGAACGATGAAGTATGATATTCCCAGATTCTTATTGATACTCTCTTTGACGGCTGCAATATTTTGGCAGGTCGCACAGGGCAAGGATCTTTTTCCTCAAATCTTTTAACCCTTTTGCTTCGGCACGGTTTACAATACGTAATAGCGTGTGCAGATTTATTTGTCTGGATTAACAAAAAGGCTAATTACTCTTGGAATGAGGTACTCGTTAACCGAAATATAGCTACCAAGAATTACAATAAATTTCTTCGCAAAACTTTCGTCAAATTTGTAATGTGTTTTAACAATACATTATTCTTTTGTATAACGTTTCGTTATAACTGCATACATCAAAAATATTACTATAGCTTTTCCCGAAAGCATTTTGTAACTTTTAAGTTGCATCGTTTTAACTGTGTTTTTGTACCTATTGGAGAAAATCTTTGTTAAATTACATGTTCCAACGAGGAAAAAATCAAAAATTTGTTTGAAATTGGTGGAATAAAAAAAAAATAACATTTTAGCATGCTACAGTATTACAAATTCTTTTCTTTTCTTTCCACATATCATCGTCCTTCCGGATTAGAGCAGCAATCAAATCCGACAATTGAATGAAGAAGAATAATGGTCCATCGACACGATTTCACCCGCCTAATTATTCAATTCTAACCACGGTGGTCGTCAGGTTAACACCGCTTCGCTTTTTATTCAACGCTGCTTTTCGTTCCTTTCCTCTTATTTTTTTCGAATCTATTTCATTTTTCCCTTTGGTGACCGCCTGCGCCCGACCAATGATGAGGTTTTACTCGAACACCGCACATATTCTACAATGCCGGCCACAAATCGTCACTCCCGCGTCGTCCCCCCTCTCTCTGGCCGAACTTCACCGAGCCGCGCTATCCATCTTGCCCGCTGTCCACAAGTCCACTTTAAACCACTTCCGTAGTTCTCACGCTCGGAGAGCTTTCGCTAAAGCCAGGACTTCCGCCACTCGAAGTTCGTTCGTGCTTTTATTTTAAACACAGTGTTAGGTATGCAGTTTCACAACTTTTACGAATTGCGATTTGTGCGATTCGGTATTCTTCATTATCGGTATCGATGAATGACGTGTACACATAAACATGATTCACATCAAATATTGTTCCTCTCTTTGCTCACTTTTGGTTTGGTCCGATTCATATCCTGTTTGTAATCGATAGGACCAACTATAGAAATGAATTAAATGAAATTACATGACGTTACTGACTGAAAATATTCCGGTAATATAATTGCGCATACGTTGAAACATATTTTTGAAAATTTCAGCCATGTCGGACGTTCGTTTGTTATTTAACCGCCGTTTGCACCAGTCCATGTTAGTGTTTTTGTAAAAATGGAAAAAGTCTAATATCGAGTTGTCATTAAATCCTGGGAAGTTAAAGCTGAGATGGACGAGAAATCTGCGCTATCATTTGTTACAGTGAAATTTTTGGCAGCTGAATTAAAAAATGGTCGTACCAGGTTGGACAACTATAAATGTTAAGGACGGCCAAAAACTGCAACAACTACCGATAACATCGGAGAAGTTCACTAAAATGCCAGACGATCGTCGAATTAGGTTTAGAAAGATAGCAGAGACTGCGTGTATCTCGAAAGACCGTATTTATCATGTGTGCTCTAACCGCACATGGAGAGCCGCGCTTGCTTAATTAGGACCCAAAACGCATTTGAATTAACATTTCTAAAACTCACTAAAGCAGTTTAAGCGAAATAAGTCGGAGTTATGACGTCGACTAATAACTGTAGATGAAACTTGGATATACCAGTACACTCGAAAAAGACGAAGGCTTTCATTAGCCAGAAAGTTGACGGCAACTGTTTTTGGTGTAACTAACCGTGTTTGAAGCAAAAGAAAATGTTGTTCCACTAGGACAATTTCACGTCACCATGGCAAAAATTCACGAATTGTCGTTCGAATTGATAGACTAGCCCCCTTATTCGCCAGATCTGACCCCCAGAGATTGTTTATATCTTCCAGGCCCAAAGTTTCACTCGGAGGAGAAAAATTTTCAGCGAATGAACAGACCATCACATTCATAAGCGCCTATTTTGCAAAACAAGACGCCTATTATTTGAACGGATTGTTTCTGTATTAGTCTAGAAACATTTCATGCTCGTATATGTTTATTCGTAAATCACTCATCGTTAGAGCGTTTTTCTGTTTTGATCAGAATTCAGGAAAAAAATCACATCAATTCAATCTTGCTTCTAAGCCGAGCAATAGGTGCACCAGTAACTGTATGGATACAGTGAGTTTGTACATATTATTTGGATAATGATAGCAAAGACTGTGGGGCAGTGTGGCAAACAGCACATTCATTCGGTCTTCGGTTGAACATGAGGATTGACGTATCCTCGAAACAGCTATCCCGGATTAATCAATTAAACTTGTGTAGTGCAGAGTGTGCCGATACTTTTGTGTTGTTTGACATCTGATTTGATTTTAGAATCACAAAACTTGAAACCATTGCCAATTTTCTAAGGTTAATACACATGTAATTAACATTTACTTATGTTATTGTTTCTCAAGAAAACTTGATCGAATAATCAAATCCCCGTGTACTTCATCGTGCTATTTTAGTGATCAAAAAAATTGTGAAAAATGTGTTATGTTAATTTTGAGATAAAGACATAAATAAACAAATTCTTGTTTTATGGAAGATACATCTGCATAAAGTCTGTTAATCGGCTAATGAATTTCAAAAAATATCACAACACACATTCCATCTAGTAACAATATTAAATCCATGTATGTTGTTCATCGTTAGAAGTAACGGGAATACAATTGTTTACTTTCAATGTACTTAAATATTTAGTCTACGTAATGACGCGCAAAACCACGAAATTTTTAGCTTATTATCGGATTTAATTTAAAAAAAAATGAGTCAGAATTATATCTTAGATTTCTTTGATCCTATTTTTGGTGATTAGATAATATGTTAGGTAGATTTAGTTTATGGGAAAAGCATGCCGACAGGATATCGGCTCCGCTTGGCTAAGACTTAATTACTTGAACACACAAACCTGCCTACTTCAAACAAATTTTTGCCATCGAGAAGCGAGGAGCGCCAGCTTACTCTTAATGAAAATTTAATAAACTTCATTCTACAATTTTTTCTCTATACTTCAGTAAACTTAGAAATTTTAATCTGTTTATTTTCCACTGATTGAGTATTTGAATGTTTTCATTAATTCAACTAGAACTAATGCATAATTTTATAGTATTCATTTTAAAGCAGCCACCTAAAAACTCAAGAATGCGCAAGCATAAGGCGTAACTGTGAGAGGATCCGAGCTAGGAGTTAAGTTTTATAGGTGCGAATAAGGTCAGTCAGCTATCAGACGAGAAAATTGATCGATTTCACATCCGAATAATGGATTGCTGCTAGGAAATTTTAATATTTTCTGTAGATGTTTTGCAAGAATTTTTTCTTACTTGTAGTGATGGGAAAGCCATCTAGCATAGCAAATAAAATAATGGACTCATTAGCTTATATTAGTACTACACTAATTTTGTCATAAATTCATTTTCTGCACTTTTATAAGCCTCTGTAAAATATTAAAATTGGAAAAACGTTAGGTGCTAAATAAGTATCTTCAGTCTTAGTTTTGCATCGCACAATATTGCAGACGACTTTCCATCTTCGCAAAAAAGAACATAGTTACTGTATCTTAAACAATATAAATTTTCGATCTTAGCTACCACGTTACTACCTACCTCGCAAACTTTGGCAATATATTTACTGTATGAAAATAAACGCACGAATACAAGATCTAAATTCTGTGTACTTTCAAATTTATTAGACAAAGGCACCCAAAAGCGTTTTAGCCTACTTAAGGGAATATACTTCGTACATTTATCTTTGAAAGTTTGCCAAGGACGTGTAATTGACAAACTAATATTTCTTACATTTACAATACATTAATTCTCTTCTCCTCCTCCTCTCTTGAAGGACGCTATCTGCGCTTCAAAGCAATATATTTTTGATAATCGTTAAATTTAAGTTTAATGTCAGCCGGGATCACCCATGCTAAATGCTTCTTATATTCTAGAAAGATACACCAGTTGTCCAGTTCTATCAGTTTTTGTATAATATTCTTTTTCTTATAGGCCGCCAGAGATGCGCTTAATGATCTTTGTTTTTAAATTCAATAGTTTAAAAATGAGTCTAAAATAAATGGTTTTCATTCCAGCGAGATTTAACTAACGGACACCTTGTCACTGGATAGAATTTTAATTACTTACTTACTTATATATATATCATGATACATTGAAATTCCGCCAAACATTCTTGTTAAATTTAAAACAACTGTGTATTTATTTTTACATAACTGCGCGTTAGTTAAACAACCGCGCATTTTGCATTCTTTTTACAGGTACTGAGTTATTTTTAAATTTTCTGTAGAGTGTCCAGCGAAAAGGTTACATATTCTCTAGTTTTTCCTTCAAATTTGAAAATTTAACACTATAGTGCAAGTTCAAATTCTTTGAGTGCTTTTATACAAACTCAAAGTGATATTATTTAAAAGTCTGTTAGACATTATTTTGTTAATATTTCTTTGTTTATATGTAGTTTAATAAAAAGTCGAATGATACGGTTTTGTGATTATTTATACAAACTAAATAAACTTTGTATCAAGTTATTATAGTAGAAATGTCTTTCGGGTGATGTCGTCTAGTTAATATTTTACTTGACGTTTCGCTGACCATCCTGTCAGCTTCTTCAGAAGATTTCTAAAGACGTTCTAAAGGACTTTCTTTAGGATGGTCAGCGAAACGTCAAGTAAAATATTAACTACACAACATCACCCGAAAGACATTTCTACTATGGATTACGGTCGTGAAAGCCTACACTCAAGTTATTATAGTTTCATTAAAGTATTTCTGCATTATTCATAGTCGTACTTAGTGGCTGTTAAGGTTGTACTAAAATGTCACTAAGAAAATTGGTATTCGTAGATGCATTTAGTAGCTACTCAGGCGCTATGTCAACTAATAGCTTAGCAGCGCTGTAAGATATTAAATATTATACGTTTGGGAATATGGTGGAATAGTATCTTCATATTTTAATGACTATTACCTAGTGACGTTCTAACATTCTATTAACTTTCCAACTATGAATAACTGAATAGGTAGTTTACACCGATAAAGTTGTTGTTCAGTTATACTAGAATATTACAAAATTAGAAAACAGCCGATGGAATCGCCTTGACCTTCTTTGGTCCACGTTCGCCCAAAAAGGTCCTTTCTGGCGACTGATCCTTAGCTTCTGAGGTATCCATGTCTCATCTACAATCGCATAGCACCACAGAAACTCACTCGTACTGCTCTTAAATATGTCTACAGATTGTTCTGAAATCACGCGATTTCCTTTTTGCTTAATCATCAGCAGACGCAGCACCCACCTCGCCGATAGCTTTCTCACGCTCGCACGCATTTTTCGTGAAGGATGTTTTGCATACGTTCAATTAAGATGTTTACCATAGTGTGTAGGCCACTCGTCAAAGACGGATGTTCGGCCACGCTTATACTCATCAAACTAGCATATGATGATAATCATCCAAGGTGGCTGGTCCTTTTAAATTGCTTCCAACTTTTCTTTAATTTCACGTTTTTCCATACATAAAGAGAAATTGAATTACTGACCCGTATTGTTCTTTTTCCATGATTTCATAAGTACGTAAACTTGCTCACTTTCAACAGTTCTCGAAACAACGCTACTCTCATTAATATATGTTCTACGAGAATAGTACTCACAATTGGTAAGGCAGATTTTGCCCCAGAGCGCCATCTGTCACCAAACACCGGTACTTCTCAAACCATCCTCATACTTATCTAAATTTAGTTTATTGCTTTATATTTGGAGCTCGTGAACCACCGGTTGGCATCATTATTGACAAGCGGTAACGAAAATCTCCATTTAGAGTAATGCAGCTTACCCCTTATACTGGTAGTTGTAAAAAAAAAATCACACAACTTCACATCTCCAGTGCACATGTAGTTAGTATTGTAATGATGTAGTACAGTTTTTCTTGTAACTTTGATTGTTTATGAATATAATAGAAAGCATGTAATTTTGACAAAAATATTTTTCTAGGTATAGTTTATATTACAACAATAATCATTGAAACTCATTCATCTATATATTACAATTCCTAAAATGAGAAGTATATTAATTGTATGTGCGTTCCACATAATATAATAGTAACGCCAGACCTTTGATAAAAACGAATATAGTCCTAAATTAAAACATCAGACCAGTAGCACGACTCGCATCTTCACTTTGAAATATGTGAAAAACAGCTGTTGAATAGCGATCACGTTGCGTTCGGAGAGCACGCGATGTATTCCGTGGATCTACGACCAAACCTCGCTCTTAACTAATCCCCTCGTAAATTAAATTTAAGAGCGGATTTGACGGATGAAGTTTCGCCCGGAGAAAGCAAGTGTCCCGTTTTCCTCTTACAATCCTACGGAAGGTAACAACGTCTATGGTCGTACGCCAATGCGGCAAGATAAATTCCTTCACGTACGTATATCCATACGCACTTTTTAAGCTCATCCTCTCGGCTCTACCGCCAGGCTAAAAATAGCGACGTAGCAAGTTGGCAGCGCGAGGACCCATGGAGATATATTCCAGACGTTCCGTTCCCGGCCGTATGTACCGGGCCGTCAGCGTGAATGTTTGCTTAATCTTCGTTTTTTTTATGGACCGCAACAATACTTGGAGGTCGTAAATTATTCGACGTTGCCACGCGCGCGATTACATTGACCAACTGAAGAGACCTTTAAGTGCTTTTCTGAATTCGTAAGACGCTTCTGTGCTCCTTCTAAACGTAAGATGTTTTGATGTTGCGGTGAAAAATAGGATTGCCGCCAGCGAAGAGACAAATTTTAATCTGACTCTGGAAAGGAGATTAAAGTAAAAGCGTTTAATACTTCCATACAGTAAAGCGGGTAAATTCTCCGGCAGAAAAATGTGAAGATATTCTATATTACTCGAAATTTCTCAACGTTGATAGGAATTTGTTTATTTAGTTAATTAAGTATGGTTCGGTTAATGCTGAAATATTATTTATATTAAACGTATTGTTTGAGCAAAAAGTTACTTTGACTAATCAATTTATCGGCGGGTATTGCTGAAAATACCGCCAATTTGAAAAATCGTCCGCCAACATTATTCTTTTAATTTAAATTTTCATCGAGATGTCGTATACATACTGCAAAAAGTGTCAGTCCCTTAATGGATCTTCAGCCCCAATTCTACCATAGATTTTCGTTGTTTGTAAAATAAATTAAAGAGTTTAAATTGAAATACTTTGCAAACATTTTGCATGGCTTTTATTACGTATATGGATGCTTAGAAAGATGAATAGTTGACATGTTAAGTTAGTGTTCTGCATAGACATACCACTTTTTTCAGAAGTCTGCAGTCTGAGTATAATTTAGAGAGCATATCGTATTTATCACTATGTAAGTAAGAAATATTAATGATGTTATTCTGAATGGAACTCTGAAATTGTGGAATAAATAGTTGTAGTATCGAACATCAATTTCAAATATTTTCGTCTACGAAACATTTCCGGTTGAATCAAGAGTGGTTAGCAACTTTTTTATTTTAAATACGATGGAATACTTTGTATGAACTCAATCAATTGTACGCCTTACCTTTAAAGTCATCTGTTTTTCACATAATCGTAGCGACCATATTGCAGAAATTAAATATTTGAGAATCTAATGAAGATTGAGGTGTCTACTTTTGTGGAGGGAAATTGAAGATCATGGGTACTACACCTTATCGTTATCGTTACTAAATCTTATGAGTGTTCATAAAGGAGGAGAGGGAAAAATTTAGACATTTATGATTTTTCCAAATTACTTAGATAAATTTAATATTCGTAGCAATCGAAAGTCGCTAAAACATTCATTTGGCAAATTATAGTCAAATAGAAAAAGAAATTTGAAATTAAAGGATCATTAGAAATTTTCAACGAAACTAACCCGATTGTGAGACATCCTACCACATACACACTAATGTTTATGTGAAATTTTATAGAATTCCCCTTTCACTAATCACCGCAATAGACCAAAATTTCGAAATGCGAATAGTATCCTTGAAATTAAACAGAACTACAACCAGTACAAGTTGCCTGGATAACAGATTCAAAGTCAGAAATTAAATTCAGCATTACCTCATTCTTTTATCAATCGCGATAGGAATTGTTTTAGGAACACAGTAGCTTTTTATAATTTTCCTTTCCAAAAGTACTTCCTTGATATCGAAACACAAACAGAAACTATTAAATTTTAGGTATATCATTATGCAAGCCATCCGGAGACGCAAGTTGTATGCTTTTTGATAATGTTTTGCACACAGATAACTCCACAGCGTGAAACTTTACTGAGAATTTTGATGAGCAATAATTGATTGACAAGGTTACATTGAGATATGTCTAAAGTTGCACTAAATGTTTGATACATTTTATATTTGTTATGGTACTAGTTTCGGCAGAACGCCATTATCAGACAAAATAGTCAATTGGTAAGATTCTTTTAGAAAAGCTTTTAATACATTTTAAGTTTAAATGTGAAAAACTGAATTTTGGACATACGTAAAAATTTTTGTGAAACGTGAAATTTTAATGTTGAAATTAATTTTCAGGAACATTTTCACTTAAAGAAAATGGAAAAGAATCAAAGAATTAAAATCAGTTCCTATTTCTCCTCGACCAGCGAACGTAAAACATTTGATTTTTCGAATTTTAATATTCCCTTTCTCATCTCGTTTTTGCATTTAATTTAAACTCCTTTTTAAGGCGTTTTATCTTCCTTTGCATCTTTATATAAAAATGTTCCTTACAATTAACAACAACACTTAAATTCCCCCTTTGATAACAATTTTTACGTATATCCAAAGTCCAGCTTTTCACATTTTAATTTTATATTTATAAAAACTTTTCTATGTAACATGACCATAAAGAATTGACCAACTGACTATTCTGGCTGATGATGGCGTTCTGCCGAAACTAGTACCATTGTAAATATAAAATACACTGTAAGGAATAAGAGGATTTTTATTATTTCATTTGTTTACACTGAATATTCCTTTAGGAAGATTTAATTTGGATTATTATATGGACATTAATTTGGATGTTTTGGGAAATGAGAAAATGAAACAAAAATGTTTTGTCCCGTTTCACCACTTCCATCGTTGGCTGGACTTAATAACTATCCCCTTACTTCCACACTCCCAAGATAATAGGCCAGGAAAAGAATTGCTGCTCTAGAAGGTGGTGTGGCGCTAGTTACTACTGTTGATACTGGGTATAACAACACTATAATAGATATTTTCATACTCCCTTTTCCTCAAATGGGGCGCGATATGTTTGACTACACTATTGGATTGGAAAGACAATTTTACATAGATTCATAATAGGGTTTGATATATCTATTTTTGATATTTTCAGTATATTAACAATTCTTTCTTTAAACTACATATGATGGAGTAATATTTTACAGTAGTTTGCGTTGAAATTAAGTAACATGATTTTTATTTATATATATATATATATAAACTTCTTCCAGGTTTCGCCGTTTGTCAAAACTTTCGCCCTACGTTTCGCCGTTCATGCTGATGGCTTCTTCAGGATAACTGAACTGATTCTCCGTTGTCCGACATTCTTCTTATATACGCCGTTAGAGCATTCGACCTTGAAGTTTCTTCTCCACTGCTCGTAACAGTTCTGCGTAGTAGACTTTTCCACGTGTTACTAAGGTGGTACCCTTCTTCTCTGTCGGTCCTATTCTTTTCTATTGGTATATTCTAAGATTTAAACAATTTTATTTAAACAATCGAGCAATCAGCAGTGGCAGAACATATACGCGAGACTGGACATAAAATGGATTTCAACAACGTAATATGCCACCGCCAAGAACTACGGGAAAAGATTCACCAGGGAAGCCGTAGAAATAGAAAAGAACAAGACCGTCAACAGAGAAGAAGAGCGTCCTTCGCACCTTAGCTACTACGCAGAACCGTCACGCGCAATGGAAACTTCACGGTCGAATGCACCAACGGCGTATATAAGAATGTCGGACAACGGAGAATCAGTTCAGTTATCCTGAAGAAGCTGTCAGTATAAACGGCGAAACGTCGAGCAAAAGGTTTTACACACGCCGAAACCCGGAAGAAGTTAATAGCAGTAACATTATGCCTGACGTGGAAGCCTACACAATGTTAATATTATATTATCTGAATATCTAGCATCAATAACTAATAAATCTCAAGTAGTTGTCGAACAGAGTGACCTTTACAGTAAAGATGACAACATGAGTGCTATACTATTCATTTCATGGTATACTATTGTGAAGCATTATGTGCAGTTTAAGAAAAGAATCATTAATACCTTGAAAACTGTTAAAAATAGATATATCAAACCCTAATACAAATCTACCTGTAATTTCCCTTTCAGTCCAACAGTGTAGTTAGAGATACCATCCATTTGAAAAAAGGAGTTTTTTCAATTAATTTACATTCTCAAATATTTGATTTCTCCCAATTAAAATTATGTACATGCTATATGTACAATCACACGCAAAGCTATTAAAAAGTATACCATTGTATTTAGGATAGGAAAGTTGGTAACAATTTCCGGTTCAACCAGAAATATTTTGTATTGCAAAAATATTGTTCTGATGCTGCTAACAACATCATTAAAACTTCTAACTATCGAGTTTTGTGAAATAGCCTGTATATTCCTACTTAGAAAGATAAGCATTTAAATATTATGAGGACATAATAATCTAACCTTATTTGTTAACGAAATTTCTAGTTATATATGTATTTTCTGCCAGCAGTAAGTAACTTCAATGACCAAAAGTCTAAATTATATTCTTGTAGTTATGCAATGTTAGCATGTACTTTGATATTCAACTTTGCTGACGTTAACATCCAAGAAGTTGCTAACGCAACAACATTTAACGGTTAAGTAAATAACTAAGTATCAAAATGTTTGTATACTTGCGAATTATGCCGCTCAACAATGAAGCATAACCACTTCATAAGCCCAGCAGCAAAGTAGTTGCATAATTTGTTATGGTCGTTTCCAAAAAGCAGTAACGATACTGACTTAATATTCGGCTAGCGTAGCCACTCGCTATAACTTCTGCTATCAACACGAACTCAGTGGCATATTTTGTTGCTAATTTATTGCTCATGTAAAGTATATGTAAAAATGTCCAGGCATTAACCATTATGTGAAAATCCTTACACCTTCTTTCTTCATAAGTAACAAGTTGTATCTAC
This sequence comes from Oryctes borbonicus, assembly GCA_902654985.2. Taxonomy (NCBI): domain Eukaryota; kingdom Metazoa; phylum Arthropoda; class Insecta; order Coleoptera; family Scarabaeidae; genus Oryctes; species Oryctes borbonicus. The sequence goes on from LR736867.1 coordinate 10,242,024, forward strand.
AGTCATACTATTATTACTCCCCAATTAAATGAGAGATTTAGAAAGTGGAAATATTTTTCTTTAGCAACTTATATTTTTATCAAATCGCCACTCTAAGATGAGGCATACCACGATGAATGCTGATACTTTTACCACAAAATTATAATGAATAGTACTATTGATACTTACTTGAGCAAAGAGATCAACACCTTGTAAGGTTTACAATAAATAAATAATTCGAACAAGACTTATCCATCAATTTTGAAAAATTCAGAGGGACGATAATAGGCATTTTCATGCAAAGGTTGATCCCAAAGGATATTTGTGTACATACAGAATGGGTATAATTGAGTAATCTGGTAACTTCATGCTAGCATGATACGTGCTAATCATCGGGAGGAAGGATCAATTACTAAGAATATTGGCACTCTGGGAATAACATAAATTAACTCATACTTAGAGTAAATATTCTTTACCTCCACATTCCCCGACTGGTTCACGAATGCATTTAACTTTGTTAAGTCGACAGACATCGTCTGGTTAGCTCAGGCTCGATAGTGCTGCGATCTTTCAGCAAAGAGGTCCTCAATGGTGGCTGAATTACTAACAGGAGATGCACCACTAATGTACGGCTTACACAATCTAGTAAAAGCTGAAGACCGCTATTTAAGTTTTTAAAATAATAAGTCTCGATTATCGATAATTTCATATATATAATTCGTTAAACTAAACCAGTGTTTCTGAAAATTCGTTAATCAATTTGCGTGATATTTATCAGTTTATTTTAGTTACATCAGTTGATATTTATTTAATTACATTCATAAAGAAATTTACTTATCTGTAATATAAGAGGAATGTCAACAACAAAACGAACGTGGTAAAACACGAAGAATCGGCAAAAAACATAATAAAAATCCGTATTACATGTTGAGTAAACAAGATAAAAACCTTGCCACTGTAATATACTTTAACCAACACGCTAAAGAAATTTTTACCTGTTTTATCTAAACGACGGTACGTGTTTTCCTGGGTTTCGTGATAAGACATAATTAAAAAAGCCGAATGTAGATTGTGAAATAAGATCAGCTTTCAATAACGGACTTTCCCCATTTCCACGACGCAAGTTTTTCCTGTTTAGAAATTACTTAAAGAGTAAATAAATTGTTCCAAATTTGGGATGAAACAGAAAATTGTACCGTCAATGTTTGTACACTGCTCGAATTAACTGCGCTCTACTCTTTCCTAACAATGTAATTGTTAAGATTAAATTCGTCAAACGGGACCTAATGCAAATACCAACAAATCTTAGGGAAAATGCGACAGAAATTGTAAACAAGTGCGTGCAAATAAATGTGTTTATAAATGTAGACCTTTCTTAAACGATCTAACAGACGAACGTACATACATAATGGCCGCACATGTGTGGCAAGTTATATGGGCAGCGCACAAAGAAATAAATATATCCTACTGCACCAGATATACGTATACTTAAATATATTTTGTTTTATCTTAACGAAATAAATGTCGACGTTTACATTATGAAAACCCGCTGCCAAGATACTCTTTTTAGAGATATTCCATTAAAAATGTAATTATGCGTTTGCTACGTTATAATCACTATAAAAAAAAATGTAAGGATTTGTTACCTCTTTGAATGGCCTATTACTAAATGAGAAAACAATTAGTTTTGCAAAGCAGATTTAAAAAATAAGAACATTCATCTACAGCGTGTTCACCTAGTGCGTGCGTGCAATTTAGAGTAAACGCTTTCAAATCAAAAATAATTAAAGACAAGTCCTAAGTATCGCTAAATTATGCTCAAGTATACAGGATGTTTAATTTCGGCTACACACTATACAAACTTTCTTTTTACATAGAAAAGCCTTTATAATATTACGGTTTTGGATGCCTCTTGTGAAACCATGTAAATTTTCTTCAACATGCTCTCTGTTTCTCCAGTTCAGTTTTTGAAAGAACGGACATAATTTGAGTTTTTGCGAAATGCCGTCTTTTTTTTAACTCGTGATATCTTAAACATTTTATACTCTAGCGCGGCAATTCGCCCGATTGAATGTTTTTTGAAGTTTTCAATAGCGTACTGAAAAAAAAATTATATCAAATAGATTCCACAAGATAACCATCGAAATCGTTGACAAGTCTAAGTCATATCTTCATTTTTTTAATAGAATGCTCTGTATATTTTTCCAGAATTTGATAATTTAGGTGCGTCCTTCTTTAGTAAATTTTAGTTTAAATATAGAGTGCTACCACGAAATATTATAATCTCTTTTGTCTAAATTTTGATGTTTATGAATACGAAATTTTAATAAAACAATTCCACAAATGTGATGCCAATACTTCCTATGCTTTTCGTTTTCGATTTCTAAGAAAATGAGTTATCTGGACCAAACAAAAGATATTTCCAAACGACAACGTAAATAAAAAGTTTTATTTCGCCGAAATCGTTTGCATTGACCTTAACCACCGTTGAATGAGGCTGACCCTCCTAAAGATCTCCATTAACTTTCAACGGTCGTCCATTAAATCGGTAGAAGTGGAGGAAGAAGAAGAGGAAACGTGCGTTTTAGATCCGTACAGCACTTCAACCCGAATTGGCCGCTTTGTGTGGAGATAAGTAGCGTGGAACGCATAACTTCGTTCCCGCTAAGATGAAGGGGTTTCGTCACAAAGTTTTTTTTTCAAGAACTACTATTTTGGCTTGTACAACTTTATCTGCGATCGTGTAACAGGATTCAATTAAATTGACTTGCAACAACTACTAACTTTACTAGTAAAGAATGCGCGTAAACAATCGTAGATGGCTCAAATCAACGCGGACTATCTCTAGATGTAGCGGCTTGCAATGAGATGTACTGGCTATCAAGTGACTGCGAAGTACGGCCTTAAATTTTACATCATCAATACTCACAGAAGTTTATTATAAAATTTTGTAATTGAATAAAGAGGCAACTTCTCAAAGCCAAAAGTTTTATGCTGCTGCAGGTAAACATAACATCCACGAGTATTGTACGCATGCGACGGTACCTCAAACAACTGCAGATTCGTCTTAACGTATATATATACGTATACCTATCAATAGAAAAGTTAAAAGTAGATGGTTGATAAATTTTTCACGCCTTGCCTCAGGACTACAACCAAGGACCAACCCAAGGATCTTTTTTGGGCAAGAAATACCCGTGAATAACTAAAAGCCCTACGCAATACTAAAACATTATACGATAAAAAAAAACAAATATTTGAATTTTATTTTAGCTGTAATACTTCGAAATTGCGTTTTGTTTATTCTATTACCAATGTCATCTACCTGATTATAAATTTTCAATCAAAATTCAGCAACAATAATTGTACCTAACCATTTTGTACATACAACCAGAAAACGAAATATTCATATCGGCACAATGAGAACTCGTCTAGTAACATTTTCTTTTCTTTTTAGCTTAAGTAACTTCTGTTTCTAGATCTAATAGATTCTCAGCGCTAATTGTAATTAATGTGTAGAGCGTAACATTCTCGCTTGCTTTCCAGTGGTGTTTAACCCATATATGCAATATACCGATTGCAAAAATCGGACATACTATACGTTTCGTCCGTTTTGGAAGAAATACAATCCAACGTGGGAACTACCAAGTCCGCAGACGCTGCGTGGGTATTTGCCGTCAGTGCGCGAGAAGATTGAGAATTATGTGAAAACCGAAGTAAAAAATGAACGGTTGTGGCTAAATATAGATCAAACTACAGACATTAAAACAATTCCGTAGTATCGATTGTAGCACGAACAATGACCTTGAAAGGACCGTTACAGCCTTTTTTGCTAGTCTGTAAAAGACAGCAAAAATGTACTGCCGAAGCTGTTCATAACGTATTAATTAGAACACTATACAGCTTGGATATTATACCAAAGCAAGTGTTAATGATGGCTACCGATGCTGCCGCGGTAATGCTTCGCACAGATCAATTATTCAAAGCTGTTCAACCGAATTTGCTGCACATAACATGCATGTTTCATGCTTTACACCTCGTAGCAGACGCTATACGAAAATGTTATCCCGATATGGATCAACTAATAGCACAGACGAAAGCGGTTTTTCTTAAATCACCGAAACGTATTCGGCTATTTCGTTAACAATGTCCTGACATACTGGAGCCGCCGCAGCCAATTCTTACACGATGGGGTACATAGTTAGAAGTAGCATTCTATTATTTTAAACATTTTGAAAAGATCAAATTAGTGATTTTACAACTGGATGCTAAAAAAGCAGCTGCAATAAAGCTAGATCAAATGCAATTCCAAAATCTTCAAGTTGCAGCAAATTTAAAAACTACTAACGACAATTGCGTTCTAGTAGCCGACGCAAGAAAGAAATTGCAAAACACTTCGTTGTCCTTACAGGATTCGTATGAAATTGTTAACCACATACAAACAGTGCTACATATTTTAGATGACGAAGAAAGTGTTTCAGTCAGAGAAAAATTTAATACTATATTACGTAAAAATGTCGATTTTTCTAGATTACGCCATCTTTTTAACAATAGTTTTGCGAAAGATCCGTTATACAAATTCAAAGACCACTTTAAGTACGCGAATATTACATCGCTAGATATAGAACGATCTCTTTCTGCGTATAAGCAGATATATACGCCGCAACGGACGGGTCTCAAAGAGATGACTGTAGTGTTGAAGGCCTCCACTTTCAGCCATCTAAGCATATTCGGTAAGTTGTGCGGAGACGCTACTATTAGGCAATCGACTTCTTGCGCTCTATTGTTGTGTCGTCGGCATACGTGTCTGTTGTAAGTATACCGACAATTTATTTGTGAAAAGTATAAAAAACCTTGCGGTACACTTGAAAGTATATTAGCCAACTGTGACTAAACGCTGGGCTGTTTGCAACAACTCTTAACATTCGATCAGTTAAAAAAATATTTATATATTTGATAGCAGAATAGTCCTCTGAATGAACACTAACTGGATATGGTCCGTAGACTACCCTCAAAACAATTTGCCCCATCAAGTTTCTGATCTGCGTGCGAATATAATTCCTACTGTGAGCAATTTAGAGAAAACATTTCCAAATAAAAATTATTCACAGGCAAGCTCTGCCTAACAATTATATTTATGATATGACAATACGGAGGTTCAGTTTCCGTTATACGTGGTACAAGTTTGGGTTTCTAATGGAATATATTGCATATTTTAGGGATGGTATTTTATGTACTATGCATCAGATCGTTTATTTATGTTGGGATCTTCAAGGACTTACTACCAGGCCTTAGTCCCCTCATTCTACCAAGAGTGCGGGTGCTCGATAAAGCCTGAGTGTGGATGTGAAGTGGCGTGTCTGGGAAACAACTCCTATGATTGTTGTCCTTTCGAACTCCAGCGTAGCACTTATTCGTCAACTTTGGAGCATGACTTTAATCCGCTTTGGAGGATGAAAACCTTCCGCAGAAGTCGTCTTTGAAGTAGGTGTTGCGAAAACCACCTTTCTTATCCAAGAATGCACAATTTCTTTTGCCGCAAGTGACTTCAACTTTGAGTGGAGGCTTTCACGACCGTAATCCATTGTAGAAATGTCTTTCGGGTGATGTCGTGTAGTTGATTTTTTTTTTTTTTGTTTTTTTTTATTCCTGCAACACCAACAGACAACACGCAAACATTAACTTCACCATGGAAATCGAAGAAGACGGCACCTTACCATTCCTAGATGTCCTAGTGGAGCGCAATGACAGCAGCAAACTAGGCCACAGTGTATACCGCAAGAAGACCCACACAGACCGGTACCTGCATGCAACATCTCACCACCATCCTCAACAGAAAAGATCCCTCATCAACACTTTATTAAGAAGAGCGGAAAAAATCAGCGACAAACATCACAGGAATAACGAAATACAACACGTCAAAAACGCCCTGCAGAAAAACGGCTACAGTACAAGAGATATAAGGAAGCCACGAGAGCAGAGAAAAGACGAAGACCAACAACAACCAGCAGGATACGCGTTCCTTCCATACATAGCCGGAGTCACGGACAGGCTGAAAAAGACCCTAGGGGAAAAAAACATCGCCACACGTTTCAACACGGTGACCAAAATCGACCAGCTACTCCCTCCAAATAAGGACGTGTTACCAAAACTAAGAGCAAAAGGCATGTACGAACTGAAATGCCAATGTGGAAAAAGCTACATCGGTCAAACAGGACGGAGTATTCAGTGCAGAGTAATAGAGCACGAGAGAGACGCACGCCTTAGGCATACTGAAAAATCTGCAGTAGCAGAACATCTGCACCAACAAGGAGACCACCGCATAAGCTACAGCGACGTCAAGGTATTAGCCAGGACCAGCCACTACTACCCGAGGATAATACGCGAATCCATAGAAATAATGAAGAACACCAACAACTTCAATCGCGAAGATGGATACAGGATCAGCAACACGTGGAGGTTAGCACTACGAAGTCGTCATACAACGAACGACGCGATTCAGCGGAACGGAACGGTTATGGATCAGCAAAGCAGAACGGTTATGGATCAGCAAAGCGGAACAAAAATAGGATATATAACGAGCAGCAAAAGACAACAACAGCAGTCTTTAGAAATCTTCTGAAGAAGCTGACAGGATAGTCAGCGAAACGTCAAGTTAAAAATCAACTACACGACATCACCCGAAAGACATTTCTACGACTTCAACTTTATTTGTAATAAGTTGGAGAGCCATTATTGTTTGCGAATTTGCCACTTGAACTCCATTCCTTAGGTACTGATCGAATTACCTTTTCCATCCGTTTGAGCAGAAATGATGAAAGACTAATGGGTCTATAAGGCTCCCAAAGGAAGAAGGCGAATACACCTCGAGGTTTTCTCTTGGTTTAAAACATGTCCTATTCTCAATAAAATTAAGTTGAAACATTATTTCCGTTAATTTAGCATAGTAACTACGTCATGCCTAGTAATCTACAATATTTTATATTTTATGCAACAGCTTTTCAAAGATAATGAGATTTCGTATCGACTCTGGTCATTAAAAACTAGTTAGCATAATATCGAAGATAATTGCGCCTGTAACGGTTTCCCGTTTCATGCAGGACTTTAAAATACAGAATCAATACTAGACTGTGCTTTCGTACAAAATGATTAGTTTAGCGTGCAGACCTGGTTGATGCAGAAAAATTGCAGTAATCCATCACCTATCATTATGGCAAACGGGCACGGCGGAAACGCTAAGCGCTCCATCTACATCTGCACACCAATACAATCTTGGAGCAACAGCAACGGCGCTTGTTCCTCTAATTTATCCCATTATAATTTACGATCCAATTAAACTCTAATTAGATATTTACATCAACCTTCCACCCTTTCGCTGCTTACGCGACGTGCGCGTGCGGTAGTCCCGTTTCGCCTGGGTTCCTCGGCAGGCGAGTTTACAAACTTTTAAACGGCAAATTGTCTTAACAGTGTCTAACACGACGCCTCCCGAAACGAAAGTGAGCTTTACGAGGAGTATATGTGCCGGGAGAAAAGTGTACGCTCGCGATACGCCGCCTTTCTCTAATTCCACGTTCCCTTTCCAGAAACCAGGCGATTTCATAAGTGAGTATATCCAACAAGACGGTGACAATACAACAACATGGTAAAGTGGAATAACAAACAACGTACGCCGTATATAATTGGTAATGGAGACTGAAGAACAGGGGAAGCGGTAGTAGGGTGAAACGCATCTTACTTTTTTCCGTTTTCAGAAGGGCGAAAAATGAGATCTCAGTAATCCCTGTCTGTCACGAGGAGCTCGTTAGCGTTAAAATACTTAGTGAAAAGTTGAAGTGGCGTGTTTCGTAAATAATACAAACCGCTTCCATTTTATTTCAAATTCAAAAATGCACACAACACATTTCAATTTGTTTCGCTATCCATATTCACGTTTCTACAGCGTTTCCACTTTACAATTTTATTTTTTTACTAAAGCAATGAAAGAAAAAACACTTTAATACAAATCGTTTTATTGTTTTTCAAAGTATTTGCCGTTAGGATTTATTCGTTCGAACTAATTCTCGAAATATTCATTCCATTCCAAAGTATGGCTCTTTTTGAAGGCTTCAACAGCTTGCTCGGCCGATAAAAATCGTTGTCCACGCATTTTGTCTGTGACAAAAAAAGTCGTTACGTGATAAATCGGATGAATACCTGCAATAAGACATTATAATTCAATGTTTTTCTTCTTCAAATATTTACTTATTAAACGTGCTGTGTGACAGATGTCATAATGAAAGATAATACGAAGTTGTCGGTTATTTCTTCTGATTTCTGACAAGCAAATTATTGCATACCATTCAGCATTAACTGCTCTTCGATCCTCCAGTCAACGAGAAAACAAGCAATCATTTTCTTGAAAGTACTTCCTGAACAAACAACTTGTTGGATTCGATTCGTCGGAGAACATCCAAATAGTTGATTGTTACTTAGTTTCCGCCTCATACGAATATACCCAATTTTTTGATCACTTTTCTCGATTTTTATGCATTCCCTTACATCAAGTGACACAAGCCCTTTTTTCTGCTTGAGTCAAATTAAACAGAATTTAGAGGAAACTAATCTTTTTTACACCTATGTAAATATAGGCTGCTGTACCGTACAGTAGTCTTTGATGTCCCTAGGGATACCTCTATCTCACAGTAAATCATGCCGATCCCCTTTAAACATGTTGCGCATAGCATCCATGTTTTTTGGACCAACAACTGATTTTGTTCGACCTTCACGAGATTTATTACTGAGGGAACCACGACAACGACGAAATTCTGCAAGCCAGCTGTAACAGCCGTTTTTGATGGTACTTGGTTACCAAAAGTTTAACGAAGCAATTCGGTTGTTGTTGTGTTAGCTCTTTACTATGACCATAAGAAAGAAGTCACAAAGAACCAAATCTGGCGCATATGGTGGATGGAGCACCGATTCATACCGTAACTGAGTAGTTTTGTTGGCGCAACTGCTGATGAGTGAACCGGGACGTTATTATGATGATAGAGAAGTTTTCTTTTCGCTAGGTGAGGCCTTTTCCCCTTTAGTTCAGCGTCGAATCGGTTCAATAATCAGTCAGCAAAGGCGATGCACATCTCGCCGATAGTTTTCGCATACTCAATTTTTGGTAAAGGATAATTTGCAGGCGTTCAATTGAAATGGTTAGCAACCTCTCTAACTGACCCCCGGCGACCTTCTAACACGATATCATCATCTTTATTGATCATATCGTTCGTAGTCACCTCAATGAGATGACCTAGCCACCCTTAAATTAATTAAGCTAGTATCTGATAATTGTCATCGAAAATGCATGGTCCTCATAAACTGCTTCCAACTTCTCTTTGATTTCTGGGCGTTTTTCTAGCCAAAAAAAGAAATCGAATCACTGACCGATATTTTTTTTCCATCATTCCACATAAACTTGCTCGCTTTCAACAGCGCTCGGAACAACACTACTCGATGAATCTCCCAGAAATTTGAACAAACCTCGACTAAAGAATAGCACTCACATTCGGTAATGCAAATTTGGGACAAAGCGTCATCTGTTTCCAAACATGGGTACTTCTCACACCATCCTCGTATATTTACAACTACCAAATTTAATCCGTAATTTTCCAAAGCAAAATAACATAGACATTTTAGCATTTGTTAACAACTTCTTCTTTGGGGCATTTTCTGTATACATCCTGTCTTTCTAAATCGATCACATAATAAAGAAGGGCCTTACGTCCTGCGAGAGAAAGGAAATTCCATTCTTTCGTTGTAAATAGCTCGTACACGTCTAGTAGATCACTGGTAACCTCCGTTCGATTAAGTTTCGCTTCCTGAAACCATATTACGGCTAATTTCAATTAAATTCTCACAGATACGCAATAGTCCAGAAATATTCGCTTCTCTCGATAGGGTGTCGTATAATAGCGACAGAACCAGGAAGTCCGTAATAATCCATTTCCAACGGAGTCGTTTTTCAACACGCCACCTTACATCGCCGCAGAGGAACCTGGACGTTGCGTTTTCTAACCGACGTTGCATCAGGCATTGCAGTAGTCTGTCTAACAGACCAACCCGACATCCGTTACACGTCGGACACCCGACTCGCAACATATGCCGAGAGTACTGTTTCTGGCCTGCCTCTGTGGTGCGATACCAGATGCCAGACCAGGCCAAATAATAATATACATACAAACACATATACGCTATACACGGCCCCGGCGAGCGAATCTAATTCTAATACGTGACTCATATAGAACAAAAGCGTTGTTGGGTCAAAATTACCTCGATGTAATTACTTAATTAGGTGTTACTGGTCTAGCAGGATGGCTTGTATCGTATATTGCCAAACGTTTCTATTGATCGGTAATTTCCAAATATACGTGCAACCTTCAAGAGGCGGTAACCGATGTAGACAAAAGCAAAAAACAGAGACCAACAATTTGATTTTGACACAAATATAGCTTTTGTTTATAGAAATTCATGCAATGTAGGCATGTGTCGTTCGGTTCAATAATTTAGTAAAGTTTTTAGCAGCACGAAGAAAAACGCTGAACGTATTAGGGATCTTTACGTAAGTATTAAGATTTGCATTAGGTGAAATATAAAAACCTTTTTTTAAATATATAAAACGTAGGACCTACTAATATCAGAAATCGGAAGCGGCTACAATGCACTATGCAACAGCACAAAGGACTATAGAGTTACGAGTAGAGCTACGACTGTTGCATGCCTGAAACACCGCTCCGATATCGTGACAAATCGATAGAGGGCGCCCCGACGCCAAGTTATGTAATAATTAATCAGCGGCGAGGCGACCATTACCGGCGAATATCCATTACGGACTTCAAGGAGATCGTTACAGACGGAGGTGAACCTAATGACGGACCTCGTTTCCACCTCCTTTGGTAGCTATAAGTCTCATAGTGGCTACTTGGCTCAGAAATCTCTGTCTATTAATCCCTAAAACGAGAAGCTATCCGCCGAAGCACTTTCATATGAACGCACACGTAAGCCGATTTGAAGACTGCAATGTCTTCTAAATAAAATAGTCGCTTTTACTCACAAAATTCTATTTCTTAAAATAGTTTTCATGTTATATAAAACACCCTCAGGCAAGAATGTAAATAAAGGTATTAAAGTTGCCAAAGAAATATAAGTAAAACATAAGTGAGTTTCTACTCAAAGCACCGTAAGCTCTGTAAGTGCTTCAACTTCACCACGTATTCGGTCAAGAATTTATAACAAAGGTTAGTCAATATTGTAAAAAAAAGGTATGTATCGGACTACACAAACCATAGAAGATACAAAAGTTGATTGTAATTTTTATCGTTTTTAAAGGCAGAAAATTTGGCAGTGTACTAAAGCCTGCGTGTACTATTGAAATAAAATATTTATAGCTACAAAATTAATAATTTTTTACTTCAAGGTACATCGGAAGTAACCACCAACTTTGTAATTCTAAATGGACCGCCAAATATATTATTACACTTTTAAATTCTTAGTTTTATTTTTGAAGTATGTTCAATAAAATCGTATGGCGTAACAGATAGCAAGGACTGTGGGGTAGTATGGCAAACAACACAAAGCATCGGCACACTGCGCATCACACAAATTTAATTGATTAATCCAGAACAGCTGTTTCGAGAAAACCTGAAATTGATTAAGTACGTAACTTCGCCGCGGGAATTAGACGCTTACGAAATTATTACATAAACAGAAACACAAATTTGATGAATAGAGGAACGAACCGTTGTCATACTCGGTTCTGTTTGATTTATTAGGCTAGGGCATACACATGTTTGCGTTTGGAACTACAATAGCAAGAGACCCTTTCGTCTATCTTTCCGTATTTTTCACATATCTTAGTTTTATGGTATGTAGGCAGACGACAAAAGGGAATACGTGTAAAAAATATTTTTTTTCGAGAGTAGACATAGGCATGTTAGAGTTAGTATTTTTTTCTTACATTATTCGGTCTTACGGTTGAAAATAACGAGCTAGCCATTCTCAAAATAGCTATTATGAATTGATGAATAAAGTTTGTGTAGTGCAGAGTGTGCCGATACTTAAGTTTTAAAACATTACTTTTTTTTAAATAAACCCACCTACTTTCCTCTTTCTCGCGAAGTTCTATCTAAAATTGATATCTTAGGAAAATATGTATTGTAGCATTATACAATAATAATATGAATTTGTCATATGGCGGATATAGAAGAAGTATATCTGAAAAAATGACGTTTGCAGTGCTCGGATTTGGTAAAATTTGGTGTTCAATACTGAGCAGCCTGTATATTTAAATATACGCCAAAATATGTTTGAATTTGAACATTTGGAAGGAAATAGATGTGTCTAAATTTAGGCGATTGAGGATAAAATTCTAAATCTTTCGAAATCTACTGGAAATAGATATATGAGATCCACATTATGTTTTATTTCAAGATGGAAACAGTAAATACGTAATGATATACGGGTTATTCCATTTAAAATATCAAAGTGAGTGTCTGGTTCACTACCTACCGATCAGCTTGTATATACGGAAATATATTTTTTTTAATAATAATAATAGCCTTTATTGCCAACAGTTACAAAAAACCAAATAACAGGCAAACAACTAATACAGTCTATAGAATACTGACAAAAAGCAGACGGATGCAAATAGTTATATATTACAATAATGATAGCAAGGACTGTGGCGTAGTATGGTAAACAACACAAAAGTATCCGCACCCTCCGCACCACACAAGTTTAATTTATTATATAGTAATACAATAATTAGTCCGGGACGGCCGTTTCGAGGACACGAATGGTCCTCGT
>LR736867.1:10255236-10268883 GCA_902654985.2 Oryctes borbonicus
TTGATGATGAGGACCATTCGTGTCCTCGAAACGGCCGTCCCGGACTAATTATTATATTACTATATAACAAATTAAACTTGTGTGGTGCGGAGGGTGCCGATACTTATGTGTTGTTGGAATATATTTTACTTTATGCTCATGTATAGTTTCACAAATGTACAAATGTGTCGGAAGGAGTGAGACGTAGGTAGTCTAAATTAAGAAAATTAGCCAACACGTTTTAATCTGATCCTCAACCATTACCCAAATAATTAATAGTAGCTTATAATATATTTTTTCAATTAATAAATTAGTTACACTAAATAAGTTTTTACACTAAACAGCACAATATGGTTGGTATGTAGTGTAAGCAGGTACTTGTTAGATAATTTTTGATTTATTTGTGTAAATAATTCACTATCATCTACGAACGACCCTATTGACTAAAGTCAACTTATTATATAGCCTCAAGCCAGACGTATCAAGTAAAGATCCATCTTTATTTTTTATGGAAAAAAAACGAATATCATTAAAATTCTGTATTTGTATACTTTATGCAAACCAACAAGATCTTGTCGGGTAGACGAACCCGTGTGTACTCGCACTAATATAGAACATGCCCATACAAGTTGGATATATATATTTATATAAAACAAAACCGTAAAACAATTAAATCTACTTTTAATCTACTTTTTCTTTTTTTCTTCTTTTCTATCTTTTCGTTTGTTTTGTATATCATTCCCGGGCTACTTCTTACTCGTGAGTACCTCGGTTCCCACGACCAAGGTCTAGGTAGGACATTCGTGCTTCCAAGTGGGTGACGCCTTCCTTTATAGGTGGCTCCTGCCGCGGAAGCCAGAATTTAACCACTGCGACCTACGCCGACCTGTCGCCAACTGGGCATAGCGGCCACCGAATGATTCCTCTTGTTTATCCTACTTTGTTATCAACACCAGAAGGACGCATAAGACAGACCTCAGAGCGGTAGGTAATTGCGAATCTGTTAAGCGTTAAGATATTTGACATCTCCTCCCCCTCCCCTCTCTCTTTTGACTGGAAGGCATAGCAAGGTTAGTAATCGTTAATCTGCCCGTAACAAAATCATACTTGATGCTCAGATATACATAGACAGGTTCATACAGGTTGTATATCTTTGTCAAGCAGGTATTTGAACAATAGCGAATTAAATTAGAAGCATACAGGGCTTACATTTAACTTTCTTTTTTAGTATTCCATCAGCTCTGCAGATTACATTCCTAATGCCAATAACAACAACAATAACATGCAGGGCTTTTATGCTATGAGTCAAATAAGAGCAAATAACAAATGACAAGCTTCTAACTGAAAGTATCGCCTAACGTCTGTTAAAGATATTTGCTTCCCAACGACGTCGTATTATCCGATGAATGTCCATACTGCTATGCTTAAATATAAATCATATTTGCAAATCGATGGGATACCATCACCAACGTCTGGCTACATCCAGCGTGAACGTTAAGAAAGCCGTCCGCCTCGCTGACGGAGAGATCTGCTTTTCTTATTTCGTACGGTGCGTATAGGTAAACACAGGATGACAGTTTTTGAATATCCGACTCTCGCCTGGTCGACCGTATATATATTGGAATAACATCTGCGTATCCTATATCAACAGCCAGTCGACGTCGAACGCGATGCGGAGGTGTTTAATGCTTAATATATTTATAAATACGCTTTGGTTCCCATACACGTCTATATGCGTAGATTAAATTACTGTATAATATTTACAACACACAGTCCAGCAGTGTGTTATTTTTAGAGCTAAATTTTTTTTAATATCGAAGAGATTACAATAGTTTATTTGTGTCGGCAATTAAGGTAACTTCGTTTGTGAGGATAAATATTGAACAGCAGGCATCGTCGTACAGTAAAGGAACTGCTTGATGTATGGAAAATTTTGTTTTTTGTTTATAAAAGGCGGATGTCAACATTTACGATGTTTACCGACAATTACACACATAGAAAAGCATTTCCAATTTAAAGGAATCTCGTTAGTTGAAAGAAATATAGATTCAAGCCATTTTATTTTTATTTTCTATTTCTTTAGTATACTTATATTTATATATAAAAAAAATTAAATCAAGAAAATCACATATTTGTATAGATGATTTCACTACTTTGGCCATGCAAACGTCCCACGATCATTATCGAAGCGTATCAATAGTAGTGACAATGCGTTGAAGTTTATTCAATGAGAACAATGACCAATGACCATAGACATCTGATAACATAACGGGGAGTGATCTGTAATTGGTTAGCCCCGCTTAATACTTTGCGCTACACGCCTTGCCATTTTTCTTACCGTACAACGTATTCGTCCTTAGTTTTGTTGTAATCTTTTAATATCCTGAGCAATCGTAAGCAAGTGGACGTTGTATAAACATACTTTATTAAAGCATTTTATATCATTTGTCATTCTATATTATTTTGCAAGCTTGACTATCTTAATTTTCCTCCATCTTCCGTACGTCTCTTACGCTCCTACTAAACAAATAGAAGTGGTTACGTTATATATAATGTCTAATTTAATTGAACAAAACCTCGTATTCAATGTATCTGAAGATATTTACAATTGCTCATGTATTGTAATAAATAAGCGTACAGAAAACAACATCTCCCTGAACGTAAGCAAATGCACCATTGTATCTTACACCAAATGCTCTAGTTTTTCAACTAGATCTGTCAGTTCCAATCGATACCTCGAGTTAATGCATTCTTCCATCATTTTGCAAGTACTTTTACTATAAATGCATTTGTGTTTCTTCAGACATTTTCTTATTTTCCGTATTTTGACGTGAGTGACATTATTGAGGATGACGTTTTGTTTGGCATCCCGCGCCTCCAGTGCGTGATTGCATAGTCGCTCTTATCCTTATAAATATTCTTTTCCAATCACCTAGAAATTTACATATTTTAAGGCAATAAATCGGATATTAGCAACTTCAAAGCCATTAATATCATTTCAAATTTTGCCAAGATATTTGAATACATCTTATATATCTGCATATATTGCCGCACCAAATTTATAATATCTGTAAATTAATATGGATTTATGTCAGGCAGATCAGCAGTTACCAATCTGGCATGCTTTACACATTATATTCTTATAGAACTTGATCGGTGTGCTTTACACAGATTTAATACCTTCAAGAGTACCTCAAAGTTCCAACCTGGAGTTATTTTCAACCTTCATATAAATCGTCTGTTGAACAGTTTGACCTGCAGTTTTCTTGCATATTCGGGAGTGTGATTTGCCTGTTACCCTATTTCTATCATATGTTTGTCGATATCTAGAAGCTTCGGTTTTCTTATAAAAACATCAAATACCAAAAACAAATATCAAATATCACAAACCAAATATCAAATATCAAAGACCCACGCATAATAGGAAGCCTGTATTGCAGCTTTGTAAGAAGTCGCTAGGACACTCATGAACTTGTTTCTCACTTGCTTTTTTGTTCACACACGCACACCTTCGACAGTCTGTTTTCTATATTTAATCATTCTTGTTTGTTGATTTACTTTGGTTATATGGATACGATATGTACACTTAGAATATGGCTCACTTGTAAACTTGTCAAGCATATGTATATAGTTCTTTTTCTTCTTTTCGACGTGTCTTTGTCTTATAAATGTAATTGTTGGACAAATAAATCTTATTTATTTATAAATTATTAATAGTACCCACGTTCTCTTCGCAACCCAACTCCCTTTTTCGGATTGTATCGTACCTTTACCAGACTTGTAGCAAGCTAAGAATTTCATGTTTGAAGTAGCAATAACATTCACATAAACTAACTTGGCAATTTACCTATTAATTGATCGCCATCGAAGTAAAGGTGCGAAATTTTTCTCAATTCTTCAAACGCATCGAAAATCTATTCATTTTTGCTCTAGCTTTAAGTGCTCACTACCTTTTCATTGGTACGGAAAAACCCCGGATACGCGCCGGTCGTTTGACATTTACCAACAATTAGCCGTTGAAAGAAGGCAAAAATAATCCTAAAATATTTATCTTACAAAACTGATGGAGTTTGTCTCAATAGAGATTCGAATTACAGCTGCTTATTAGTTCGCCAGAGTTTTCAAGCCCTCTCTCGTCGCCATAAGATTGATTCTGCGGACTCTTTATACCAAATTAAATGTTTAGTTCCTTAAAATCATAATACCAGCTCTAATACACAATTATATATATTAGAGCCAAAACTAATAATATGGTCTGCAAACCTCCGCTGGTACATAATGAGTTTCAAATTTTTGTTAGTATCTTCCGTTTCCTTTTTTTGTGTATGTATTATATAGTAAATTCTTTTATGTTGTACCATTTTTAAACAATGGTTAGATTTTCTACGCTTTTATAGTTTCCGGTTCATATGTAACGTGTAACAGTTAGTGTTACCTACACGCTTAGCTTAGCTGTCTATCCTACCAGCTACCTCAAACAGTGAACATTAATCACTGGAAACAATATATAGCAAAACAAAGAAATTTCTAAAATAATATAACAATATCATACTGTTGTGAGATCGTGCAGTATTTACTTTGAATTTTCAACATACTTGCTTTAAATACGAGACATCGTCAATCTGAATCTCTGATTGTATTAATCTGGCAGAGCTTTAGTATGTCATTATCTGAGAAAAATTCATTACTTACTTTCCCAGCACCGCTCACTAACTGATAACTAGAGACTATAGAATTGTGATATTGTTTATCTAGGTCGGAAATTAATCCAATTAAACAATTTATGCTGCGAGAAGTCAAAAATATATTTCTTAATATGAAATTTATCATTTCAAATTCACACAGGCATACTATTGTTTGTATGTAACAATCAAAATTAGCATAATTCTTACGGTAATCAACATAATTTCATGTTCGATGTACCTGACAAGACCGTGCCAAAACATATGCACACCGTCCCCATAGAATCGCAAAGCTTTGAAATTGTTGTTATCACATCGAGGGTGTTATTTGACTTAATCGGTTTATTTTTCAATATTCCTCGAGAAGAAGGTTAACATTAAATACTTTAACGAGATCTTCTTCATAAACAGTTTAAGTTAATACTTAGTAATACTATTTGGACGCCCTCACTGCGGGAAAGATTTAGATAGATCGTACCCGGGTTCGCAAGGACTTCAAGATTGGGAAGGATCTTTGAATTTGAATTTGAAGATAACTTCAGGCACCAAAAATTATATAAACTGGTCAAAAATAAAACAAATTCAATTTTTCTTAGTTCTAGAAAAAGGCTACCGACATTAAAGTGAATATAAATCGTGCATGTATTTAATTTGAAAAGAATAAATTTCGTTTAAGTTTATACCTTTACTTGGTTCAAGAATATCGTCAACTCCTTTTAAAACGTTTATATTTAAGAATGTGCTATAGCTCTGCTAATACCATCCGACACTCAAATCTCAATAAAAGCGAAAATGTTATTCCTCATATGGAAACTTACCGTATACTTGAAATTTCCCTAACAACTTAATTATTTTTCTGTGTGCTGCAACAAAAGCGAAGAGTCTCCCAGCCCACACTTAACTTACAAAAAAATACCGTGAATATCAAATAAGATATCAAATTCGTAAACTCCCATATCTATTAATAACCCACAACCTATAGAAGAGGAAATCAAGAAGCATTTGTTAATTTGATGACAATTAGAATTATTTTGAATGAATTATATTTTAATGTACTATACTTGTTTTCATCAATTGCTTAACCGTACTGAAGATGCCGCAAGACCCGTTTGCTCTCAAGAAATACAAGGTTTTTAGCTTTATGTTTGAATTTTCGCTCGAACAATCAGAAGAGAGAGTTGAAGAATTTAAGCAAGGAATCACGGCGTATTCTTTCAGCTATTGTTCTTCTGGTATCATTACCGCTTTTTGCAATTCCGTCGCGATTTTCTCTATTATTTCGCGAAGCAAGAATTCGAAATACTCGAATCAGTTCGGCCGATAAAATCCGAGGTCCAACCTTAACTTAAGAAGAATCGCAACAAGCGCTTTTTTCCACCGATTACCGGCTAACACATTTTTCTCTGATTTGACGTGACGCATAAGAAATGCCTTGCCATGCCATCCGCTAGCGACTACGAGACGTATCAACAATGCTTTGTTTTGACGTTCGCCTGTTTAAACGAGCACTAAACGAGTACGGTTCTCTCCGACTCTTTTTTTTTCTCTATTTTTTCGCTTTCGCATCCTTCTTCTCGTCTCATCCGTGCGTTTCTTCCCATGCCCGTTGCATTTCGAAATTCTCGAACTGCGCGCAAACGTTTAAATCGTAATTAATTGCTCCGAATGTCTGCGCAGATGTAGAAGAATGTCTCTCCAGGACGATCGTAAAATTATTTTCGAGGAAGGCAAAAGAAATGAGGAGAAGAAAGAGAAAGAAGACAAAAACGATGAGGATCGTCAGGGATCTTGGCGTCTTTTCTTTTTCTCTCTTTCCGTTTAAGCGCAGCATTACGGTTGGAGAGCAACGTGGAAGGTACACGCGTCGAACAAACACTTGTTTATTCTAGAAGTCAAAGAGTTTCCGGTGTACCGGTTTTGTTTAGGTTGTGGATGCGGCTGTGTATGTAAGTGTGTGGGTTTCAATGCTACCGCGCGTATTTGACATCTATCGGGTCGAATAGAAGAACTTACAGGTGACGAAACACTTCAAATAAACTGATTTTAGAACTGGATTTTGTGATACTGTACAGAAAAAGTTTACCGAAGAAATTTTATCTGAATTCATTTTATACCGAAAAGCTTCAATAAAATACGAAAATAGGTTATTTTAATTCCTTTTAACAAATAAGTTATAGTTTTTAAGTTGTTTATAAAGAATGTCACCCTTAAAAAGGTCAATGTTCCATCAACAAATGTTATTATAAAACGAAACACAAGGTAAAAATACAATAAAATGTAATATAAAATATATAGCATTTACTTCACCCATGTTAGAACAAAAGCAGCTATGTTTTGAATGTATGTATTGTTAATGTAAAGATAAATGTCGTTTTTTTACAATACTTACTTTACAAAGAAAATTTATTTAAAATTAATGTAGTGGGTAATGCTTTATACGAGGGAAAATAAAGAATTTTTCAAAATTTCTTAATTAAATTTAGGGTCTATACAATTCTGGAATGTTTTAAGAATGCTCTTACAGCAATTTAAATCACAATAGATATCAATTGAGTAAATTTGTGCGTGTATTAAAATATGAAATGAGAAACTTAATTGAGTTCAATAAAAACTCTGTGTTTATATGTTACGTATTGGAACCTCACTTATTTATAAACCATCAACCTTGACTTCTACTTCGAAATAATGGTGGAATTCAAGCGGAAAACACTTAGAAAATGGGAGCACAGCCAAATACATTTTACTCGGATGAATAGACTAAAAGTAAGAAATTAATTAATGTCCCCTCACTCCTTTAGTTTTTTAATCACGATAGCGATTGTTGACAAACGAGAAAAAATTAACTGATTACTGCTGCAAAGCAAACCTACAATGTCGCAGTTTAAAAATACTTTATACCTGTTTTTAAAAGATATATATTTATATTCTAAGTAGATGTGTAATATTGGAGTAGTGTTACAACGTATTGCACGACTTATTATATTAATAAAAACAAAAAAAAACACAAAATATTAATGAATGGTTGAAATAAAGAAGGATCCAATTCAATAGTTTCAACTCACAAAGAGCCGCTATGAACTATTTAATAATATTATTCTTTAACTTCCTTCACAATAAACATGTTTTTACTGCTGCCGTATTCAACGTATTTTTGTCACAGTAAAGATATTTTCTTAACAACGCAAATTTCACAATACTTTTTTCTCCGCGTAGGGTTAAGTTTTATATACATTCATGAAGTCTTTTCTCGGTTAGCTCTTAGGATTCTATACGAATTCACGGAAACATACGTATACCCAAAAAATATATAGCAGAATCAACACAATTAATCTACTTAGTTTTGAGTTTCATAAAACTTCTCTCGCAAATTCTATATTGTAAAAATAAGTTACCAGTTTCGCGCCAAATGGCGCGTCCTCAAGCTAGAATATATCAGTGAAGTTCCAGCCAATAGATGAAGTTAAAATATTGAATTGTTAAACTGTGCAAACGACACTTAGACATTAGTAGGTATTTATCCAGCCAGGAATAAAAATTATTAAAGGTGTATAAACAAAATTGTATAATGGGACGTTAAAACTCTAGAAATATCTTTATTTCTAGAAATATAGATATTTCTAGAAATAAAGATATTTCTAGATTTCTAAAATTCGGTCTATTCTCCCACAAATTCTATATTTTAAAAATAAGTTACCGGTTTCGCGCCAAATGGCGCGTCCTCAAGCTAGAATATATCAATGAAGTTCCAGCCAACAGATGAAGTTAAAATATTGAATTGTTAAACTGTGCAAACGACACTTAGACATTAGTAGGTATTTATCCAGTTACGACAAAAAATTATTAAAGGTGTATAAACAAAATTGTATAATGGGACGTTAAAACTCTAGAAATATCTTTATTTCTAGAAATAAAGATATTTCTAGATTTCTAAAATTTGGTCTATTCTCTCATAAATTCTATATTGTAAAAATAAACTACCGGTTTCGCGCCAAACGGAGCATCTTCAAGCTAAAATGTATCAGTGAAGTTAATCAGTCAGTCAATAGATGAAGTTAGATAAAATTGCATTATATTCTAGCCTGAGTATGCGCCGTTTGGCGCGAAACGGTTAGCTTAATTTTACAATATAAAATTTGTGAGAATAGACCAGGTTTTATTAAATCCTTATGATGAACTCATACATAGCCAACACCTACTTTCCAATACCCACTTATTTAATTTTGCTTTGTTGAACTTTTATTCAGGCTTTGGAGAAAACAACGGCACAAGAGTTGTAGAAGTATTAAACTGATTTAAGTAGAATTTTCATTTTCTTCGTTTTACATCAATGAAAGAGTTAATTTAACAAAATTATTGTAATTAATTTGTTGAAAAGTTGAATATTTCACAACTTTAAAAGTTAATATATTTCGACACAAATTCACTACAAATAGGGAGTGGTCACGATGGTTTTGACAAACCGTTTTTTAAAAACCGGCAAATCCTTGTCACCATCAATTTTGCAGCAATAATATACAGAATATTCAATCAGAAAAAAGCACACATGTACTTTTTATTAACGATAGTCAAAGTGCTATTAGATAGTACCGCATCATCTCCTCATATTGCATATTTATAAATGGAGTCATTCCTCTTTGAAACTCTAAAAATATAGCTATCATACTTTAGATATTACATCCTAGGTATATGGAGAAGTTAATTTCCTTGACAGCAATCGGCTAAATCTTATAAAATTGTTAAATTTCTATAAGACATTACTTCCTAAACCAATATATAATAAGGATTTTATGAGATTTGCGACTTGCACAGCTCATCATTACGTAGTTGTAGCGCGCCATATATATCTATACCCACTTAACCGAAGCGAGAACATGCTTAACTTAATTACGCTCGATGTAACTTTGTAATTTTAATTGGAAGCCAACGTCACGACGAGAAGGGGGGAAATATAGCGACGAGCTTCCTTGGAACATAAGTTCGTCGGTTCGAGGCTCTTTTACACGTAACGCAATGTCGGTCCAGTCCTTCTTCGCTCCTCTATACAGTTCCTTCTCGCCATCATTTATTGCGGCCCAAAAGCGGAACAAGTTGCATATATCTCTTTTCTTTTCTAACCACCTCCTCTTCCTTCATTCCACGTCTTACATATACGAGAGTGGAGAAGTACCGATGATGGTGAAGATAATTTCATTGTCCCCTTTTAGTTGTTCTTGCGGGCGACAACTTAGAACTCTTAGAGATCTCGTCGCTCGCCGTGAATGGAAGCGAAATGTGTGCGCGATGGAGTTCTTAATTATAAATTGCCCTGGTAACTGGTAACGCAATATCGTACAGGCGTTGAGGATTATGCACGCCTACGTTGGGAACAATAAGCAACTTAACGGTACGACTGCGAGCTACAGCTAACGACAATGGTCTCAAGTGTACGGATGTACCTACTATATCTAAGAGTACACGATGGTTATGAACCGAGCGTTAAGAACTTATAACTACGATTTGCGAGCGTTTTACGAAAAGAAGGTCGATTTGTTCCTTGGTTTAAGAGCAAGTGGATGCTGCAAAGAAGTTAAAGAAGTATATTTCCTTATCTTACAAGTGAGGACATAGCAAAACTGCTGCTGGTTACTAGACTGTGTTTCAATATTTAGAAGTTCCTAAGTGCAACTTTTATTATATCTGCTTTGCACCAATTTCGTTTTAGATTGCAGCCTTTTAGATACTAAATACTGAATTCAATGCAATATTATAGAAATGTACACAGTTTTTACTACTTTGCGCAGCAGAAGGAAAAACCAATCAGATGCGAATTGATTGACTGAAAAAAATCTGATCGATTTCACAATGTATGATTGGCTTTGACTAATTTGTGATTTGTGTTGGAACCAGGCTGCAAAAAATAATTTTTGACCTGTATTTACACCAAATGTTGAGAAAATATGCAGGGTGGCAGGGTGGTATATTTGTAAACAAACGAAAGTTGGAACAATGCCATTTAAGAAAATTATTATGTCTAGAGAATGACGACGTCCATCCTTTTCGATGTTTAGTTGTCGAACACACTTGTTGAAATCTCTTCATTGATTTCTTCAAATGAGAAATTCCCACAGATAAAAGTCATAGAGCGATACGTGAGGCCAAAACAGAATATTGCAGCATTGTACACGAAAACGCGACTCCCGTGTGTTACCCTCGTAACAACTAATTCAAATCATATTTTACCGACAAACCTTGCTTGCTTTATATATCTCTAGTTATACCAGTAGGGATACTTTTTAATGTGTACGATAGCATGTGCACAGTTTATATAACATCTCTGTACTGACTTTCACTAAAAACCGGAATAGTATTAGTACACATAACGGCGGTGTAGGTGGGCTTGTTTGATAACTTTATAATATTGTTTGGATAGAGCAATGAATTCTGCTCAAGTTTAGCTTGGTGCTTTTACCTGATAAATTTGATTGAAAGCTTTCTAGCTTCGTTAACTAGCTTTGGGTGCGGTAAATGAAAACTTATTTTTTCAAAAACAATATAAAACTTTATTACAAAAAATAAGTAAAATAAAACAACGAATACAACAGTAAAGTACAGGGCAACTTTTAAATTGTTTTAACTGTACTCAGTCCTCTTACGTCTAACTTACTAACTAATAAATGAATAATTTCTCGAAATGAAAAGCATTGTGAACATGAAGTTTTAAATCGGTGTGTTTTGGTTGTATAGTAGAATAAACACAAATAAACATGGAAATTAGGTAAATGCAGATTAGATTAATAAAACTCATGCACGTCTTTATCTATGCTTTTTATTAGTTCGCCTATCGATCTGACCTTAAAATTCGGGACGAATAAGTCACAGCGAAGCGCTCGGTGGAGTCGAGTCTTCTCTGGTTTCGGGATTACTGGAAGAGAGACCTTTTTAGAGTAATTTTGGGAAATTGGGTCTCTGAATGTAATCTGGAATAACCGGAAATCGGTAATACTTGGCTAAATAACCAAACTTGACTAAATACTCGACTTTCGATTATGATTAAACAGTTTTAGCTGAGACGCCTGGATAACCATAAAATTTAGGGGACAACTAACGCAGTCTCCCCTCGCTGAGGTACAAACGAGCTCTATTGAAAATTTCGAACAAAATATTTTGCGAAGCGTCATCTTATTTGAATTGTATTGAAATTGATGACAACTCAGGTTCGGAGTAATGGCTCCCTTGTCGGTTGACTTAATCTAATTACATCTAAATTTTTACAAAATTAAATAACATTTATCAGTTTAAAATTCTAATTTTAGTTTCTAAATTTCGTTTTGTGTCTGACATTAAATAAAATATTAATTTGGAAGGGCTAAAAATTCTAGTTGTCAAGGTATGTTGATTGCCTAAAGCTTCATTACAATATCTCGTACTGTTTTTCGGCGTAACATTTCGAAAGATTTCGAAATTTTTCGGAAAAATATATATGGAAATTAGAGTCGTGAGATGCGGGAGTGTCCCAAAACGCTCTTTCGGCAGTTTATAGATTGATAGGTGAAACTTTTAATGCGATGTAGAGATGTAAAGCAAAACTGATCTTAATTTTCGAAAATTCCGCTTCATAAACCCCATGTTTATGTGCGTCTCTCGAAATTCAACTACTTTTGATTAATTTACAGTAACTTACTTCTAAATTTTATTTAGAAATGTTCAAATAACTACTTTTTAAACTGGAAAAATAAAATTAGCGTCATTTAAAGCCATTGTTTAATAGCGTTGGAGATTGTTTTAATTCCATTTCACCTCTGATGATTTTTACCGTTTAAAATATATTAATATCGAAATACATGCCGGAACTATTTATATTTACGGTAACATGATGTAGGGACGCAACTGAAGTTCAGATTCTATGGTCTCTGATGACATTTTTGACCACATACAACACTACAAATTGAAACTTTACTGAGAATTTTGAAAAGAACTGACCCAACGATTTTTAACTGACGAAATTAACTTTTTATAAGACAGAATTTACGAAATTTAAAAAAAGTTACACTGATTCTTTCTATAGAAAGATTTCACATTAATTTGGCAGTTTTAGGAAAGAGAAAATGAAATAGAAAAGGAGTGATAGTCCATTTTCACCATTACTGTCGTTGGCTGAACATAACATTTCCCTACTACCTACACCCCAAAGATATTTGGCTAAAGAAAGGAATTTTCTTTTAGGAATCGGGCTTTGTACCAATAGAGAGACCCCTATCCTCCATGAGCTGAACAATGTGAAATGATAACAAGCACGAATGTGTTTGCGTAACATTTTCGCCAATCTAGAGAGCAATGCGCTAACAAACCATACCTTACGGTTTCTTTCCTTCCCGGGCTGATAGACAATTTACTTAACTATATCCTTCCAATAAATTCAACATTCTAAACATTTCTCCATAAATCCGCAAACGCGTTTTGAAGTACACCAGCTAAAATATCAGAAACTAACTGCTAATTCTAGAAGCGAAATCCCTCCCAGAAAAGAAAACAACTAGGAAAAACAGAAAAGAAGCAAAAAATTACAAGCGCCCAGTCGATCGTCGGTACCTCAAATATATAGCAATAATCAATAATTAATCCTTTGTATAACTCCTATTACCAAACGCCAAACGCACCACATACCGCCGAACACTAAACAAATCTCACCCCCAATAACCTCCGTTCAAAAATTCGACCATACCTCACACCTTTCGACGACCCTCGACCACACCTCGAGCCTTTTCAAATTTCGAAAAACCCAGAACGAATTCTCCGCTAAACCGTTTCTCGCCACCTTTAGACGTTCCTCGGCCACACCTCGAGCCTTTTCAAATTCCGAAAAACCCAAAACCAATTCTCCGCTAAACCGTTTCTCGCCACCTTTAGACGTTCCTCGGCCACACCTCCAGCCTTTTCAAATTCCGAAAAACCCAGAACGAATTCTCCGCTAAACCGTTTCTCGCCACCTTTAGACGTTCCTCGACCA